>SSHR01003264.1:0-34138 GCA_006518225.1 Fusarium neocosmosporiellum | reverse complement strand
GGGAAAAGGAGGGGGGGGAACTCACGAATAAGTCTGAAAAATTGCCATGCAGGGATGGTTACGGCCTTGACCACAGTCGAGCCCTTTCTCATGGCCTTTTGGAGCACCGTGACATTGTCAGGGGTAGATGGACGACCCTGCTCATCCAGAACAACGCGCTGGATAACACTTGTTGACCTTCCTCGGACGGATGGCTTGCGATCCTGCGCTATCTCGATGGTGGTGACTTCACCCACCTCCTCATCATCAGGAACATCGCCATCTTTGATCTTTACGTCTTGACCTCCAAGAATTGGTCCTTTCTCGGCGGTTGGTGTCCTCTCGATGGGAGTGATAGTTGTCGGGGAGGCAGTGATGGGTGTTGATGGTTCGCCCCTTTCCTCAGTGATGATCCGAATCGTATCCCTGTGCTTCAACGTTGGTGCCTCGCTGTAGCTCTTGTCTTCCACGCCGAGCTTCTTTCCATCTTCGCTGTCTCGCTTGACGTCGACCTGGGCGTTGAAGTACTCCTCGAGACAATCCTCCAACTTGATTCCCTTATCTTCGGGATCCGGGGGCACGGCAAGGTTCAGGAGACGTTCGTAGACAACCTTGTGGTCGTCCTTATCTTTCTTGCCTTGGTGGAAAAGGTCGACCTGCAATGATAGGAGGGGTAGCTGTAGAGTTTCTGTGATGAAAGCAAAAGCTTCCGAAGTATCTTGTTGCTCCAGCATCCGAGCATCTGACCAGCCACAGTCAGCCAAGGCGTCCTGGATCAGCTTGGTCTGCGCGAGTTAGCCGAGTTTAAACCTGCGGGATGCGCCTCAGCCTACCAGATCTGTGTGTACTAGCTTTCCAGTCCTCAGCATGTTTACCCACATGCGCAAGAGAGTGACGAGCTTATTGCGGTTGTCTTCTTCAGGAAAGTCATTCTTGAGCATGCACTCAAAAGCGTCAAGCTTGGCAAACATGGAGAAGAGCAGGGCGTCCAAGTAACACGTTACGTTGCCGCGATTCTCGGCACCAACCATTTCCACGCTTGGGTCGTAAGGGGTGATGATGCCAGCTGCCGCCTTCTGCTCCATGTCGATGAATTCGACCGTCTTTTTCGGGTCGTGGTCAGCGAACTTGGTGGCCATGATGTCGTTGATGTGGTCAGCGGTGACATTTGTTATGTTGAGCTCGTCAAGCCGTCGTAGTATCTCCTCGACCTAACGGATTGATGTTAATGCCTCGACTCCTATAATCACAGGGGTTGCTTCGTACTCGTGCTGTGTCCTTTTCCTTCTCTGCATCCGCTTTGGCGCCTGGTTTGGCGTTGTCTGTCTTGAACATGGCCATGAAGGCGCCTGCAGAAAGTGGACGAGGCTGTCCCGCAACTGGTCAGCAAATGAGCCCAAAGTAATTTGTCCTGTGGCTCGGGGTATCGCTTGACGTCGTGACCAAGCCCGCCGCCGCGAGACATGACCATTGAGGGCATCTCGAGCATACCTTGTTCTTGTTGGCGTTGTCGGAAACTGCTGGTACAGGCGGCGCTGGTGTTGCCGACTTAGATCGACGGCCTGTGCCATTCTTGTCGCGCAAGCTGAGGAATTTCCGAGGGAACTCCTTCATGGTTGCTGGATGTAGTGGAAAAAGGAGGATGTGATTGTGAGAGAAGATCGAGTGCCTCGTGAGGTTCAGCGAGGTAACAACAGGCCACAACCCTTCATTATCGGGGGCGCATCAGTCGCTTGCGATGGTTGAGGAGGGACGGGAGGCGGCTCGGTGCGACGCGCGCGGTGAGATGGATGGATGGGTTAATGTAGTGAAGGTGCGATAGATGAGTCGGTCAATGTACTGGTCGCTCAAAGACGAGAGGAGACGGGCGATGAAGAGGTTGGAAGGTTTATTCAGAGCAGAAGAAAGCAGAGAAAGCGAAGCGTGAGCTGAAAGACGACGGGAAGCCAGAGGGGAAGCTCTCAAAAAAGGCCGTGGTTTCGGGTTCGGAGCGAAGCGTCAGTGGCCGAATAGTTAGCAAGGTACCTGTACCTGCCCGGTCGACCTACCAAAATAGAAGGGTCTCGAGAACCAGGACCCAGTGGCGGGGGCGGGACGGCGGCCCCTGTCGGTGTCGGTACAACAAGCGACCCCTGTTGGGCTGTGTGGCCTGTGCCATCCACACTTGACTTCAGAGGTGCCCCTGTGGGTTGGGTTAGGGGCGCAATCGCAGTCGTTTCCATTGAGGGTCCCGGTGCCTCAGGGCATCCGACAAGCGCGCTAGCTCCTCTCTGCGTGCCAATCCAATCCAACGGCGCCGGCCATGGACGGATTGGATGGGCGATCCTGGTCATTCCGGCAAGCGCTCGTGGGATCGGGAAGCGAAAGCGAACCCGTAGCCTCCTCGCAGGGCCCGACGAGCTAACGTCCAACGTGGAAGCTGCCAGGCGATTTGCTTGGATGATTTCTTCGCGGGAGTCATCTATCACATTTGACCGTCTGGGTTGACGTAGCATCATGCATGGGAAAGAATCTTTAAAATCTTTGTACCGACACGGCGGTGTAAGCAATCCGCCTTTTGACTTTTCATGATGCTATTGTGTGTGTTGTTTGTCTTGCTTGATTGTCAGCAAGGCAGCATCTCGTAGTTTCTGCCTCGTCTAACAAGAGCCAGAACTCAAACACCCACGCAACGTCTTTCGTCAGCCGTATCAATCACAACCCCACGCTGCCTTGGGAGGGCTCTGCTTGATTCCACCGTCATCATCTTGCGTGCCCCTCAGAGCCTCTGACATCCATCCTGCCCCTCTTCCAATCTTCAGGGTCCAGTTTATTACCGCCTGGGCGTGCAACCCTGCCCATGACAGTCATGGACTCTTGACTTGTGACCTGGGCCAGGATAGGATAGTCACGCAGCATTCAGACGTTGAATCGAGCAAGAATGGATCTATAATTCGTAACTGCGACACGTATGCAGAGTGTCTTGTGCCTACTTACCGGAATAAATCGTTCCCAACAAAGAAAGGAAAATTCTGAAGCCTGCTAGGCAGGCGGCAACTCCGTCCACCATCCAAGTTGCATCCACCCCTTGCACACACCACTACGGCCTGGCCTTGCAGTGCACTCGCAGAATTTGGCGATAGAATCAGGTCCATTATCTGTTCAGTGGGAGTCCGCATCCTTTGGGTTGTCGTAGATGGTACGTGCACACCAAGGCAAGATCACGCACAACGAGAGGTTACGAGTACCATCGAGATCCGCGCATTCCATCACCAGACCAGACCGCCCCCGCGGGTGTTTATCCCCGTTGAGTGTTTCCCAGGCCCATCCGATAAACGTATGGTTCTTGATGCCAGTGGGTTGGGGCAGCAGGTACCAGTACCTTCCTACCCAATAGGTAGGTAGGTAAAAGCACGGGCACGTTTGGTCTAGGAAGCGAGGGTCTCGACGACCTTCACAGGAAAGGTAATAAATGGCCTCTGCGAGTACTGGTGACGTAGGCGTACTGAGATATTACACGCGTTTGCATGTCGTCCTGACAAAAGTCGCATGAGATGCTTTATGTAAACCTCCCGTGGTTCTCTGCTCTTTCCAAGCCCTGTGCTTCCACCTGGAAGGCTAAGTTTTTACAGACCGGGTCATCATGAAAGTTGATAGACAAGAACTTCGAAACTACAGTATAAGAAGGACGACCTCCCCCAACTCTCCCGTCATCTTCCCTTCACATCAGTACCAACCGGGGGCTTCAGTGCAATATGATGTAGTATCTGTTCAATCTAATTGCGACCTATGATGAAAACTTGGAATGGAGAGTTATCGCACTTCTGCGCATGATCTCTAGTGATCCTCTCAAGTAACCTGAGGTCAGCACCTTCATACGAAGTTTTACAGTCAATGGCGTCGAGTGAGGCTAGCAGGATCGGCTACCGACGTTGTTCTTACTATCGGCACCAAAACTTGCCTGTTTTCAAGGAAGTAATACATTTCATGTTGCAGAGCAAAGGATAGAACACGCGCCCAAAAATGTTACGAGCACACCCGGGTTCTTGTTGCTCTCGAATGTTGCTCATCCTCATACCCGTCCGATAAACGTATGGTTCTTCCTGTGGTCGGGCCGCCCTCTAGAAACCATGCCCGGTTGTTAACGGGGACGGGGAATGAGCCGGCCGGTTACCTGGTCCGTCCGAATCGGGCTGTTTCCAGGCATTTCTATCATATCGGTCTGTGTCGGTCTGTATTGTTGAGAAAAAAAGATGGAGTTAAATCGGGTCGACGGGCCCACGGACATCCCACGCCCAGCTGCTTGGGTCCGCTCCGTGATCCCCCCATGCCAATTGCAGCATTTTTTCGGAGTTTGGGAATGAGAGCGATTGAGTTGTTTCGGACTGCGGGTTTCTTACGGCCCGACACTTGCGCCAAGACTAGCGAGAGCTCAGGAGACTTGACCCTCCTAGTTTTCGTCCAGTACAGTCGGGTGTAAGCTTTGGTCTAGAACGAGTCGATTGGTGGCTTCGTAAACTGACCATCTAGAACCTGCAATTCTGCTGCGTTCCTAGATCTGGGTCAATGAGGACAGATCGGTATCTGGAAAAGTGGTGAGATGATCAAGAGTGAGGGATCAGATTATTCAAATCACATGGTGCGACAATCCATTCAAGATGGAAAGGCTGAGGGCGGCCAAAGCTCTTTGGGCTAACGCTCTCGAGTCGAACCACCATTCAACTCGGAAGAAAGTAGACAAGCGAGATGATTAATCATAGGCTGGAGATACGCGTATCAGTGAAAACCAATTGCTCGTCCTGGCTAGCAGCAGTTGAGGACCTTGAGGTGGTTTAAGAGACGACGCCACAGTGACATACACCAGCCACACCTCCCGCAAAACTAGCCACATGTGGCTTAACTGCCGCTAGCCGCTTAGATGGAAATTTCCAATTCACGCGACAAACTCCCACCTCTGTCGACGAGCAATTCCATCCTGCCGAACCCGACACCATGGCCACGGTCCGAGAAGGAGCTCGCTTAGCGAGCTCATTGGGACGAAGACAGATCCCTCTGCGGACTGTCCCCCTCTGTGCGAGACGGTTCGCCTCGACAGAGGCCGAGAAGCCCTCATCTGTTCTTTCAGACCTCGACTCTGCGTCGTCCTTTGCGACAGCCCCTCCCGATGAGGCGGCCCTCAAGGCCTTCAATGACAAGGAGAAGGCCAAGTCTGGAGACAGGAAGCTCCCTGGTAACCGGTTTGTGCCTCAATTGCTCCCCGCGGCTTCGGAACATGTACTAAGAGCCCCTCCATAGATACCAGTATCACCCTCCCAAGTACTATCGAGGACCTCTCCACCCCGTCCAGATGCCTCTATCCTCCGACCCGACTGCTCGAGACTTCGTCCCTGGACCTTTCAACTTTCCCCGGCTAAAGCACACCTATGACAGCACAATTGCCCCAGATCTGATGACCCTCACATACCAACACACACCTCCCGGTACTGAGCCACCGGTCTCAAACAAGGGTAACTTGAGAGAATGGGACGGCTCCTCACCTTATCATGAGAATCGACCTCGCCGAGGACCTCGTGGTGGCGGATCTTCACGATTGGGTATAATCGAGCGCCCAATCGCCTGGCATAACATCCCCGAGCTCGAGGCTATCACTATCAACTCGTTTGCTCCGCTCGGCGCACAGAACAAGGAGTACCTTCACGTTTGCCGAGCAGTTGTCCAGGCTATCACGGGAGCTTTCCCCGAGGTGACTCGGGTCAAGCACGGTGTTGTTCAGTGGGGTGTCCGAAAGAACGACAAGACTGGTTGCAAGGTGACGCTCCGTGGTGGTGCGGCCTATGAGTTCCTCGACAAGCTCATCACTCTGGTCCTGCCCAAGATCAAGGACTGGCCCGGTATCAATGCGACTACAGGTGATAGTGCGGGCAACCTGGCGTTTGGCCTGCGTCCGGCTTGGATGGCGTACTTCCCCGAGATCGAGTTCAACTACGATGTGAGTCTGAGAGCAACCCCTGTTCTGACTGACGATCTAATCTGTAACTTAGATGTACCCTGCACGACTGATGCCCGGTTGTGATATCTTCATTAAGACGACGGGAACTTCGGACAGGCAAGGCCGTCTGCTCCTTGAGGCCTTGGGATTGCCCTTCTACGGCAAGGCCACACACTAAGCCACAGCAAAAGGGGTCAATGTTGGATGCGGAATTATGAGGCAAGCATCATCTCCGAATGGTTGATATGTAGTATAGACCATGTACCAAGACAAATGTATCATAAGGGCATCAAAATCCTGTTTTCAATTGCCTGAACTATTCTGAACTTTTCCGAACTTCCTTTCCTTCTATCCGCATCTATCCGTCCGCAAGATGCTCTAATTTAACGCCTCAACTCCGTCCCAAATGCATTTCGTTCATCATGTAGATATAACTGGCGTCCTTTATGCCTTCTTGATCTTCTCCCGCAGGCCGTTGACGACCTCGTCAACAGCCTCCATGTTTGCAGCATCAATCTTGTCGGTGGCATGGCCCTTCTTGGTCAATTCCTCGGAAAAGACATCCATGGCAGGCTGGTAGTTGCGCACCGCCGAGCTAAGAGCATACACGGCCTTGCGTCGCACCTCGTGGTGCTCGTCCTCGTGGGTGGCTAGATGCACGAGCATGGGTAGGCCGCCCATGGCAAACAGCCGCTCCTGTGTGCGCTCGTTGTTCTGCACGGCGGTGCCAACGCACCAGGCGGCCATCTTGCGCACCTCGCGCTCGTCGTGCTTGAGCTGTTCGAGCAGCGGGGTCCACAAGCTAAGGTTGGCAATGTTGTTTGCGTTGTCGAGGTTCTCGATGAGCTGCTCAAAGTTGTCAAAGGCGATGAGCTTGTCGTCGAGGGTGACCTGCTCGGAGTCATTCGAGGTGATGATCTCCATCGAGGCCTTCATGAGGTCGGCGTCCGAGGGACCGCCCATGAGCGAGGCCATGAGCTCTGGGGTGAGGTCGGTGGTGGGCCGCGGGGCATTGGGATCGGCCCTTGAGGAGTCGGAGTTCTCAATGCTCCATTTGAGGAGCTCGTTGAGGCGCTTGTCATCCATGATGGTGATGGTGTATAGATGTTTGTTCTGCCTTTGCCTTTGAAAAAGTTGTATTTGCAAATGCAGAGTTCGTGGTGCTTAATATCTTTGCTGGGATTTTCAACTTGACCAACCGTGATGATTAGAATTTGCCCATTCTGGAATCTTCAAGAAGACTCTATTCCATATGGGTACTAGCGTCGGCGCAAAATGCTTGCTTCAGGAAGATTCGATTCTCCGGCCCCCGACAGACCTGGGGATCCTCGGCTTGATATCTTCACCGCATAGTCCTGGAATGAACTCACAATAGCTCTTGCGTGTTGCTCAAAGATTGGTTTTAGGCTCACAAGGCTCTCATACTCTCAGGGTCTTGGGAGCCAACGCAATTCAGGTGATAGTGGTCCAACGTGGCAAAGAAAGATTTCATCATAGCTCCCCCTCCAGCTCAGCCAAATTGCCCCCCACCTTGGCCATGTTGCCCCTCATCGCTGCTTTTGCACCCGAGCTCGAGTGAGCTGAAAGCGAAAACGAGAGCACAAGAGGAAAAAAAAGAAGCGAGGGCAAATACAACCTTGGAGACGCACACAACCCTCGACGTATTTCATGGACTGTAGGTGGCTGGGTTGACGCGCGTCTATCGCATAGCGCATAAGTAGTAATTCATCTGCCTGGGAAATACGAAAGGGTCCCCAAGGCTGCAGCTGATGGGCAGTCCTAGCCGTGGAGGACAACTGCAGCCTGGTGGGAATTTTCGCAACCGCAAGGGCACGCCGAGGCCAGCGGAGTTACCGTTGTCTAGGAGCGAAGCTATTCCGTCTTATGGCCTAGCTGACTGACCACCAGCAGGGTGGATTTCCCCGGTTGGCTGGGTCAGGGGGGCAATGCAGGGGTCAGAATGAGGAATGGAAGATTTGTTGGGCCTCAAGAGAAGACGAAAGGCTTCTAGCTCAGGAGGCAATGGAACGACGGTGAAGCTGTTTGCAGAGATGAGATCACGCACAGGCCGTCCTAGAGCAACAGGCGGTAGGAGAGGCAAAGGCTGGGAGCCCAATTAGGCGGACATGATGTGCGAGAGGTCCCGAGATAAGCGGAAGCCCACCACGATGAGGGAGGCATCGATCGGATGGACTTGAGAAATAGGAGGCGCGCAATCTGTGGTTGTCCGCAGGAGGGAGAGCACTGGTATCAGTCCCCGGGAGTGGAATTCGGATGCCTGCTTGAACCAGTCGGAACGGGTGGGTGAGCTTATTAGCTGAACGGCGAGATCCACGCGTCTTTCATCGTTCTCTCGGGTGGCTTGTAGTTCGTCAGCGGAGATATCAGTTGGTAGGTATGGATTAGAAAGACAGCTGCCTCCGCGTAACTGGGGGCCTGGAGGAGGACCAGGAGCGGTTGCAGTTAATTAGCCGCTCGTGCTAATTATGGAGTGGGAACGCGGAAACAGGAAGCCCTCCGGGAACCGGTTCGAACTTGGCCTGCGGAGTCCAGCCTCCTTTTCAGTCCTGAGCAGTGCTGAGTACACTCTGTTGTTGATATCCGATGGAATCCATCAGCATAAGGCTCGAGATGATGATGCTCGAGGCTGTGGTGGCTGGGGCTGACTAGGGGCGTCCCCCGTGCTGAGTCGGTCTTGACTGCTAAGAATGGTGCCATGGCAATCTTTCCCCGGATGCCTGATAGAGGCTGGTTGGCATGTTTCTTGACGAGACGGACGAGTGATAGAGGAGGCTAATCGTTTGGTGCAAATAGCCGGCTGCTTCGAAGGCGCATGGAGGCTCCGGGTGGCTCGCCGGGAGAGAAGCCAAGAAAAGTAGAGAGAAGCCTCAAAGGCTGCAGCATTAAAAAGTTCCCTAGCTGACGTCGCCATCCAGCCCGCGTGGCGGTGGATGCGAATTTGTGCTGACGACGTCACCTCGTGCATCAGAGCAGAGATAAAAACCGTGATCCGGCCACGGAAGGCGGGCCGTTGAGGTTTCGGAACGACGAGCATATGCGAGGCTGTTGGAAACATTGGTATTAGAAGCCATCTCACAATCACCGTCACATAAGCGAAGTAGGTCCAGATCCATTTCATCATCTCATCAAGTCCCCCAAGGTGGTGACCGCAAGACGGGAGCTTCCCCCCCCCAGCCACCGCTACAACCTGACCGTCCACTGCAACCACAACCACTGGCAGCAACCCGCTGAGAGCAACCTGGCCAGCGCACTCACTACCTACCTAACTACCTGCGCTACGGCCGCCACGAGCCAATCAGTAAAAGCGGCAAGCAACTCCCTGGCCGTCGTGGTTTTTCTGCCGCCCTCCTCCCAGCTCTCCAGCGGGCTCCAGCGGGCTACCGTGCCTCGTCTGCCCAGGTCCTCTACCCGCTTCGGGCAGGCGGTCTCTCCCCCCTTGTCCCCAAAGTGTCCACCTCAGCATTTCGGGGCCCGCCCACAACTTTCTTGTGACAGCGTCGCCCGGCGATACTTGTCTCCTTTCCCCTCCCCCATTCATTCTCCGTCCCATCCTCTTCCCTCTCCCATTCCATTCAAACCACTACTTCTCCTCAACTCTTCTATCCCCCCGACCTCCGTCTCCTCTCATCAACGTCTCTTTTTTTCTCGTAAGCCTTCCGATCTTGCAGCCTGCTGACTCGCTTTTGTCTTCTTGTTTCTTTTTTGCCTGCTTTTGAGCCTTCATTTGAGCCTGAGCTAATCCCGTTTCTGGACAGCTTTCCCATACACACACCGTAATCCACAACCATGGAGGGTACGTCGCATCACGTTCGCGCCGCTGCATCGCCGCGCTCGTTCAATCCGGCACGAGCATCGCGGGAGTCATCTCTGGACCGTCGCTGACTTTGTTTCTCCTGTACAGAAGAAGTTGCCGCCCTCGTCATCGACAATGGGTAAGCTCCCCGCGTGTCCCGCCTGTCTCACCGACCTCTCGCCTACCTCCCCGCCTCCTCTCTCTCCCCCCTGGCCCAGATGCCACCGCATCGTCCGATGCCCGACAACGGCCTCGACGTCGATGCATATGGCCTCGCGGATCGAGACTCGCTCAAAACAACCGTAATGTTCTAGATAGCTGACTCGATGCTAGTTCGGGTATGTGCAAGGCCGGTTTCGCCGGTGATGATGCTCCCCGAGCTGTTTTCCGTGAGTACCCCACTTCCCAAGTGTGCCACGCCCAAAGGCCTGATATCGCATCCCTTGGGCGCGTGCACCACGCAGAAACGGCCCTGCTAACCTCGCAATACAGCTTCCATTGTCGGTCGCCCCCGTCACCATGGGTAAGTTTGATCTTTGCGACGCCTCCTGCCGCCTCCTGTGGCCGGCGACTGACGGATCTCTAGTATCATGATTGGTATGGGTCAGAAGGACTCGTACGTTGGTGATGAGGCTCAGTCCAAGCGTGGTATCCTGACCCTGCGATACCCCATTGAGCACGGTGTTGTCACCAACTGGGACGACATGGAGAAGATCTGGCACCACACCTTCTACAACGAGCTGCGTGTCGCCCCCGAGGAGCACCCCGTCCTGCTCACCGAGGCTCCCATCAACCCCAAGTCCAACCGTGAGAAGATGACCCAAATTGTCTTCGAGACCTTCAACGCCCCCGCCTTCTACGTCTCCATCCAGGCCGTTCTCTCCCTGTACGCCTCCGGTCGTACCACCGGTATCGTCCTGGACTCTGGTGATGGTGTCACTCACGTTGTCCCCATCTACGAGGGTTTCGCTCTCCCCCACGCCATTGCCCGTGTCGACATGGCTGGCCGTGATCTTACCGACTACCTCATGAAGATTCTTGCTGAGCGCGGTTACACCTTCTCCACCACCGCCGAGCGAGAAATCGTCCGTGACATCAAGGAGAAGCTCTGCTACGTCGCCCTCGACTTTGAGCAGGAGATCCAGACCGCCGCCCAGAGCTCCAGCCTCGAGAAGTCCTACGAGCTTCCCGACGGTCAGGTCATTACCATTGGCAACGAGCGATTCCGTGCTCCTGAGGCTCTGTTCCAGCCTTCTGTCCTCGGTCTTGAGAGCGGTGGCATCCACGTCACCACCTTCAACTCCATCATGAAGTGTGATGTCGATGTCCGAAAGGATCTCTACGGCAACATTGTCATGGTATGTTTTGCAGTTTTGGTATCAGTGGCCATTTCTAACTGTTGCGTAGTCTGGTGGTACCACCATGTACCCTGGTCTCTCCGACCGTATGCAGAAGGAGATTACTGCTCTTGCTCCCTCTTCCATGAAGGTCAAGATCATCGCTCCCCCCGAGCGAAAGTACTCCGTCTGGATCGGTGGTTCCATTCTTGCTTCCCTGTCTACCTTCCAGCAAATGTGGATCTCCAAGCAGGAGTACGACGAGAGCGGTCCCTCTATCGTTCACCGCAAGTGCTTCTAAGGTGTGTGTATCTTGAAGAGGGGGTGTCGGACAGCAAACTAACTGTATGGCAGCAAAACGACCGACAAACAAAAACCTCCCACTCGCGCAACGACGACAAGATCATGGAGGTGGCGGCCGGTGCGGAGCCTTGGGTGGTTGGCGCGCATCATGGTCGAATCTCATATTTACGAAAAGTTTTTGACATGGTCAAGAGGGTGGGCGTTGCGCTTGCTATGAAGAGATGTGATGGCCCCTTCATTGTAGTTGCGCGTGTAATGCGTGCCTAGGGGTAGAAGCCGAGGTTGATCATACAAATACTTTTTTACTTTCCGCTTAGACATGTTGAAATCAAACGAGGTGATGACATGATGGTGTTGTGCCCTGCCAGTGAGCAGATCCATGTCCAACTAATAGATATCCATTATCATGAAGGGGGCACTCATGAGCAGTCGTCATGTTGGTCTGTCTCGAGTATCATGTAGCTCTGAGACATGATCAACAGCCTGGGCATGATGTGTAGACGCACCCTCCCCATCTATAGGATCAGGCGTGGTCGAGTTCCCGGCCGCAGCAATAGCAGCCTTCTCCTCTTCAAGCTTCTTATACTTCCTCCGGCTCTTCTTAGAAGCGCTATCTGCTTTCTTCTTCTTGACACGGCCCACAATGGCTGATCGACTCTGGTCACCGTTGTGGAATTCGTCGACCCGTTGGGCTAGGAGTTCGCGGGCGTGCTTGCGGTTCTGGTCGCGGGAGCGGGTCGCTTGTGACTTTACGACGATTCCGGTAGGGATATGTTTTAGCTGCACTGCTGAATTCGTTTTGTTCTATCATGCGCGGTGACATATTAGCCATCTGTTACTGGATAACTGGTAAGGTCCATGGGCTGGAGTAGAGAAAGGTGTTGCATAGTGGGCGTTTGTACTATTTTTTGGCCGCCAGGACCGCTCCCTTTGACGTATGATTCTTCAATCTCAAACTCTGGTGGAGGCTTTGGTCGTGGAGGGAGAGCTTTGGCAAGGTGCGTGGATACAATAGTAAAGGTACGGACGGGGGATCCGAAGGGCGAGAGGGCGGTGCCCAAGTGGAGGGGTCGGAGAAGAGTGCTGAACATCATGATGCTTCCATTTCGTGGCTCCCTCGTGACTGATATAGAGCCGTGAGAGAGGTCAATTCCTCAGCAATGTCGTCGTGTACGATCAACAAAGAACGAGGGGTTCATCTCGAGTCGACGTTGACTGTGGGCGGACAAGGCTGCGTCACACAACCTCCCGTCGTCGCCTGTGCCACGAGGCAAGCCACAGCCGCGGCCACTGCCACCCGCCGCGTGCACGGGCGGACCTGCGCAGGGAAAGTAACACACCCACCCCTGTTCCTTCCGCAGGACGTGAGAGGCAATCAAATTTCGGGAGCGTCGGTGCGGTGAGGACCCCTTCTCATTCGATTCCCTTTCTCCTGGATTTCATTTTCTCGACCTTTAAAGCATTCTACCCTTTTTTACTGCGACAACGACGACAAATTGAATTTTGATTGTTCGACGACGACCCTTGGTACAAAAATTCGCACGCGCAAATAAACCTCGATCTTCCTTTTCATCAATTCGACATCATGGCGGTTCTTGGAGGGTTCCGAAAGTGGTTGAGCCTCAAGCAGTACCAGCTCGAGGTGACTTTTAGCGTCTACATGTTTACGCCCTGGGAAAAGTTCTTTTTCAGTAGGTCCCCTATTAACGGTGCCTCAATCTGCGCACGGCTGACCGGTCCCAGGCTCCATCGTCTTCCTCCTCTTCAGCCTGACCTTTATCGCCGCCTGCCTCTACCTGCCGCACCACATCTCCTTCCTGCTTGGCCGCGCGTGGTACTACATCAACGGGGAGCACATTGACGTCGCCGAGGCCATGCACGAGGTTGTTAGGGACATTTCTGCGAGCGCGCTGCCGGGGACCGTGGCGGACGTGACCAAGGAGGCGGCCGAGACGGTGGTCAGGGAGCTATGAGTGTGGGCATGTTGGCTACTCGAGGGTTTCTTGCGAGGAGATGAAAATGCTTCCCTTGGAGACTACGATGCATAGAGGTCCCGCTCGGCGGATGTTTGTTTGGCGTTACGATATCATGGATACGGATCTACAACACCTTGGCCAATAGATGGCTTAATGATAATACACATTACACCCAGTTGCCTGTGCAATTTGCGAGTGTGGGCATGAATCCACCCCTGAAATGCAACAGAGTGCGAACATGCCGGAGAGTGGGCGGACGAAGCGAACACCTGATCGACAGCTGATCACGAAGAGTCACTATTTGTTCATGACATTGTAACAATCATTGCTATTGCTACGGGTCACTAGGCACTTGGAGATACTCCTGAGAGAAGGCATACACTCTGACAGAGCTGTCCTCTCCTGCGATGGCCAGCTCGTACGCCCGATCTGAACCCTCTCTCGCGACAGGTCGGAAGGCAAGCTGAAGCACAGCCTTGGGCAAGCAGAAACTAAGCCATGAAGTTAGCAGTGAACATCCCCATAACGGATTTTCAAGGGTTCTTACGCTTCGCAAGCGGGCTTCTCAACAACATCGGTTCCATCCTCCTTGATCAAGTACAGGTTGAGCCGGCCAAGCTCCGTGCCAACCGCAAGGACAAACCTCCCGTTGACCAACTGGGGGATAAAGTCGACAGATGTCACGGGTGAAGCGCACGGTATGGCGGCTGCTTGTGCAAACTTGAGCTTGCCGTCCTCGCCGGGCTTGGCCGCCCAGATGCGGACCTGCTTATCACGACCGGCCGTCGCAAAGACGGGTGCTGTAGACGGGGCGGGCGCCCACGCGGCGTCGAGAATCATGCGGGTGTGACCCTTGGGGTTGATCTGGAGGAGCTTGTATGCTGCCTCGTCCTCAGGGGCACGCTCAAAGACGGCCCACTGGCGATCGCGGCCGACGCTCAGGAGGAACTGGTCGTCAGTGGAAAAGCGAAGGCGAGTGGCCGTGAGGGAGTGCGCCGTCAGGGGCGGCCGAAGCTCAGTCCAACGATTCGTCTCGAAGAGGCGGATGACGGCGTGGTTGGTAGAGCTAGCCTTGCATGCACTGGCAACGAGGGATCCGTCGTGGCTGGCGGCGAGACATGAGATTTCGTAGCCGTGACCGTAGAGCTTCTCCGTCTCTGGCCAGAGAGTATGTCGAGAGAGTGTCTCCTCAAAGGGTGGATGGCCGATCTCCAGGTATGACTTCTTGACCACCGAGGCAGGATCCATGGCATCGCGATCACGGTCGTCGATGGGCTGGATTTCCTGATCATCTTCCACGGCATCGATTGCCTTGTTGGACAAGCCGAGAACAGGCATGTTGGCGGCGTCTGGCATGCTCTGGACATCAACACCGCCCCCAATGCCTGCGAGACGGTTGAGCATCGAAGCAACAGCCTTGGGCTCGCTAAAGACTCGCATGAGCTTCTCGTCAGCCCCTGACACGAACTGAGAGGCTCCGAGGGAATCGATGCAGTTGAGGTCGTAGCCGTGGATCTGGGGTCTGGACATCTCGTGCCATGTCTCTTGCCCTGGCCTGTTCCAGCGAGTGTGGAGTCTTGTAGTTTGGTCTGAGCTCGTCGACAGGAGATACTCGCCATTCTTGGCCCATGTGATACCAGTGACGGCTCTTGTGTGTCCTGTAATGGCAATGCAAGGTCGCCAGGTGTCCTCTGAAGGAACAAACTCCCACCGTCTCCAGCTACCAGTGCGGCCGAGACAAGCAACAGACTTTCCATCAGGAGACCACAGACCTGTCCAGAAACCGCCAGTGCTTCCAGTAGCTGTGGTCGCGCCCTTTTCTCTGCTAATCTCGCCGAGTCTCGCCATGCTGACCCAGATACCAGAGCTCGGGTCCGCCTCCCAGATGGCGAGCGAGTTATCGGCCGATGTGGACAGTAGTTGCAGCTTGCCGTCATCCTGCCTCCTCCAGCGGGCACTATAGATCCAGTCCTCGTGTCCCAGGAGCAGGGCTTCAAAAGTGACGGAAAAGTCCTTTCCGGCAGACTTGAGCCGATGAGCCTTGTTTGAGGGGGGCTTGCCGGGGAGGTAGGCGTCGCTTGATGGGTCGGAGCCGCTGGCTGCCATGGCGGGTAGTTCTTTGCCCTGGTGTATTCTCCAGATGCGGATGTACTTGTCCTGGCTGGCCGAGGCGAGGAGCAAATCACTCTCAGGGGCAGATGTCTCCTTGGCGAAACTCAGAGATCGTATCCAGCCTTCATGGCCCGTCAATGTCGCCTGCACCTCGAACTTGATTTGTTCCGCCTTGGCCTCAGCGGTGAGGATCTGTACGATATCTCGCGTGCCAGCTGACGCCAGGACGATAACATCACCACCTTGGTCGACATGGCTGAGTGAAAGACAGAGGGGAAAGTACTTGGGAGCAGTCTTGATGGTCTGAAGCAAGGCCAGCTGATCGTTTTCAAAGTTCCAAATCTTGATGGAGGCATCCGCACTTCCAGTTGCAATCAGCCATCTTTGAGGCCCCTCGACTCTGAGAACGGTGATGCAGTTGATAGCTCCAGCATGCTCAGAAGAGGTCTGGATGGGCTTAAAGTCGTAACCTGCTTTCGAAGCCTTCCATAGGATCAAGGTCTTGTCATCTGAACCTGTTATGAGATATGTGCTGTCGTCCTCGTCTGTTTCAGGGAGGAAAGCCACAGCCTTGACGGTGGTTTTGTGTCCGCTCAAGAGTGTGCTGACTCCTTTTGGAGGATCCAGCTGTATTAATACAGTTATTAGCAGGAGTAAATTATATGGAACGCATTAAAGAGGGAAAATCAATGAAATGCGCCTTTCAACGTCAAGGTGACTCATGTACTCACCGAGGGCTGCCATAAAGCAACATTAATATCAGCTCCAAACACAAGGATCCCACTCCGACTCCAGTCAGCAACGGCCGTCTGTCGGTTAGCCCCCGATGACAGGTACTCGACCGACACTGGTCTCGTGCCCATCTTGATCAGAAGCGTCTTGTGATATTGCAAGGAATGAGTCTGAAAAGTGTGAGCTCCTCGAATTCTGATTGGCTGTAGACACCAGAGGTTGAGGTTGGGTGAAAAAAATGACCGTGCCTGCTTATGTCATCAACCTTCACTGCCAAACGACGACGACCACCATAACGACAGAAAAGCAAATAACCACGTTTCTTCTCATGGAGGCTCAAGTGGGCACCTTGAAAAATTACCACGTTTTTTTCTCAGACTCTACCTTGCTTTTCTTTTCTCTTCCTGGCTGAATGAACCGTTGAGGAATCTCAATTGAGTTCGGGCGGAAATAAACGGTCCCACGTCGTTGCCCAATCTTACCTTGCAACACCACACACACCCATCACCAAACATCGTGGGAGCAAGGCTTTTTCCACGCGACAAAAGCAAATATAAAAAAAGAAAAACACCAGGCACAACGGTCCCCCCCGGCCGTTTCCTTCGTTCAAATCCGTGACAGCAACAGCAAACAAAGCCAAGACTGTCCTTTCCAGCCCATCGCCACCATGGCCGAACCGTCTAGCCTCGCCATCGCCGTCGAGTTCTCGTCAGTTTCACCCAATTTTTCTCCTCCTCCGCCTTTGTGATCTGTCACTCTCCCCTGCTTCACCTCTCGTCTCGTCGAGCCACCCATATGCACCCGTCATTTCACGAGTGTCCACCGGGCTTTGGGAAGCCTGTCCCTGAAGCCCTCTCCCCGACACTCTCTCATCTCCCACCTTTGCCCCGCGGATAACTCTGTTTTTTTTCCTCTAATTTACTTGGCCTCGTTGCTTTTTCTTCCCTGTTAGTAGGGTCACTAGCTAACCTTGTCGACCTCAGTGGCGGCCTCGAGATGCTCTTCTCCGACAAGCGGCACCATTCTCTTTCGATACCTGCAGTGAACCAGGAGGGAAAGCCTGCAAACATTGCATATCTGATAGACCATTTATGTCAGAACGTCATGCAGGACTCTCGAAAGGACCTCTTTGTTCTGGACAACCACCTGTATGTCTCCTCTGCTCTGCCCCCATCATCTTGATATAGCCACTATCCCCACTCCCCTTTTACACGCGCTGCAAGTGCCGGCTAGGTTTCGTCGCGTTGGGTCCAGGGACACCACGCTCGTTTTATACGCGTCCTTATTCGATAGTTCTGCGGCTAATCAGGTGGCAAACAGTCGGCCGGGAATCCTGGTTCTGATCAACGATGCCGACTGGGAGCTCGAGGGCGAGGAGGCCTACGAGCTCCAGAGCGGTGACAGCATCTTGTTTGTCTCGACTCTGCACGGAGGTTAGGATTGTATACCACGGCTCGGTCAGTCTGTCGGCGTCTCTCTAGAGGTCTCCCATGTGGGAGCAGCATCAAACTCCCTTGCGTCAAGTTGTTGGGATGGAGGGGGGAAGACTGCACCTGGGAGGTGAAGCGTATGCAAGATGCTCTCGTCATGCCGCGATCCAGGCCTCCCCCAAAGCCGATAAGCCTGTCTCAGGCAGGATTCGGGTCTCGGCGGACGGGGGCCCTGGGCGTGAGATGCCCACCACCACCAACTTCTACCTTGCCATTATTTTCGTCTCTCCATCGTCTCGTCCATTCTGCCTCACCCAGCCCGCCTCAGATGAGACTCCGCCGTCCCTGAGCTATCGTCTCCTCGGCCCCCTCCCCAACGCGCCCCGCCTCAGCCAGCCCTGCGACTCCGTTTGACAGGGCTACATGTATGTATGTACGTGTGTATGTACTGTTGCCTTTTGTACGTCTGCTAGCTCGGAAGGGGCAGCATGGAGGGGTATCCAGTCTGGCGCATTACATACAATCGATCGCGTTTGAGCAGAACCCCATCTTGCATCTACAGTACATAGTACATACGCATCCAATGTACGTGCGTGCACAGCATAAACAGACTTTTGTGGGGAGAGAGAGGGCAAACTGCTGCTGGCTCGCATGAATGCCCAGGCCTGCATCTATGTGTTTACCCCCAGGTTCAAAGAGGGCAGCATGACCGAACTTGTCAGAAAGGAAGCGGCGTAACGGCCCGTCCGCTGCAGCATGGCTCTTCTTGCGGCGGTGAGCAGCGCAGATCCCAACGAGACAGCCACATCCCCCCTCCCCCAAAAGCGAGGCTGTAGTCTGCATGGCCGATCAGTTTCGTCCATCCTCCGTCTCCCATGGCGTTTCTTCAGCAAGGTCTCCAGGAGCCAGGGGCGGTGAAATCTTGAGGACCAAGAGAGAGGGGCGCGGTCGTCCATGTCGATCCCAAGCAGCCACCAGGCCATGCTGAAAGAGGGGAAATGCAGCAAGCCCCGAGGCCACGGGTACAGAAGGGCCTACATACAGAGATTACATGCGACGAACCCTTACACTGTTGCGTATCTTCGCGGCCTTGCCCAGAGAGAAACGGGGGTCCGGGGCTCCGTGGCTTGAGATGGAGACCCAAGATAGGCCGGCGACGACATCCTCACGTCACTCCTCCATTCCCACTTGGAGTCCTCGTGAGAAGCGCCTCCCCCCTCCTTCCAAGGTCTTCAGCCTCTTGATAGCGCGTTTGCTCTCAAGGTCGACCCCCTCCAAGTCGCCATCTCCGCCAACGTGCTCATTCTCTGAACCCCCACGGGGGGTTTTAACCGCCAGTATGTCAGCGCCAGACAGCATGTACCGAGGATACCCAGAGAGACGGAACGGATCCAATCTCATCTCTATCACGTAGCATGAGGAAGCTTGTAATCAAGGCTAAGCCAGGGTTACATACGAGTGCCCCATTCATCAGGCCCTCGCGTATCCCAGGAGTTCGGGCATCACTTCTACTGACCCCGTCCCCGGTATCTCGTGCCCAGAGCTAACTCTTCCCCTTGAAATGCAAAAAGAGTAGCGTTTGGTCTTCCAGCAATGGTGTAGTCCACCCGTTAAAGAATGCCAATCCCGTCATGTGGCCGGACGAGGCTTGCATGACAGGCCGCCAAAGAACCTTGCGGCATTTCTTTTTGCTGGATGGGCCATGCCGTGATGGCCTCGCTAGCTCTGTTGGCTGCCTATTGCGCGAGACCTCCTCTCGGCTCTTGTTCTGGTGATGTAGACAGCCGGCTGTTTGATCCCGAAGGGCTGGAGACAAGTCCGAGTTGGAGGGCGGCAAGATGCCAAAGCTGACCCGAGGACTCCCTGTCAAGTCTGCCTCTGTCACTTGTCGTAGAGATATTCATGTCCAGTCACTGGTTTCGGGCGAGACTTGTGTTTTGCTTTGAACATGTTTGCTAGAATTTCAACCAGATCTACTCTGTTCCGACGCCTAGAGATTCCGATTTCGCCCTCCCCGGGACTACTCTCGCCTTTTCCCGCTCCCATCCTTTCCCATCCCATTCATTGATTGATTCAACCCAGAGGCTCCCATCCTGGAGAGTCTAGAAACTCCGATACCCATGCACCAACGCTCCTTTGAATGGTCTAGAAATCCGTGATGCAACCTAAATCCTTTTCCCAAATTCTCATGGATCCCAAGACAACCACCTGGGCCATCCACCTGGGCCATCCACCAGCCCATCCCATCCTAGCCAAGAAAAATAACATGAAAAAATTTGTGTGCAAGAAAAAAAATTGTTCAGAAAACCTCTCCTGCGGATGAGACCGCTTTTCCTCTAGCACCGAGTCCAGGCCAAGAAGCCAATGGACGAGTCTCTTGGTGAGACTGCAGACAGAGCCACCCACACATTCTTCTCCCTTGCATGAGTCCAATCCAACAAAAGCTCCATCCCAAATATCAACAATTAAAAGGATAATAAGCGTGTCTCTCCTTTGTACAGAAAAGGCCAAGAAACGTGCAAGAAAATGAAAAAAGAGAAAAAATGATTGGTATCAAAGCCGCAAAAAGGGAAAAGGCTTAACCTCTGGGATAATACCCCTGCATCAATGTGTTCAGACAACTAACCAAGAAAGCAAAACTTCAACACCCCCAAGTTGGTCTCTTTCCGAGACCGTTCCTTTTGACTCCGTTTGAAACACCTGTCGTTTTGAAAAGTTTTTGATGTGGAAAAAAAAATCGCTGTTTTGCCTCCCTTGTTGGTTCTGTTGTAGTTTTCGTCAAATGAATCGCGTAATGCTGTCAAGTCGTCCAAGCTGCATCAGTGTCGTTTTTCTATGTCTTTTTTTTTTCTTCTTTGTTTGTACTGTCGTCTCCCTCAATCCATGCGCTCGTTGAAGCCCATCTCGCGCGCATGCTCTTCCTCGTACAACATGCCGTTGTTGTTGGATGGCTGGACGTGGTGGTGTCCTCCTTGCATGTCGTACATCTCATAGCCGCCAGCGTGAGACTCACGAGGCATGTTGTTGATGACGTTGGGGTGGCCGCGGCTCATGCTGTAGGCTGCAAGGCTGCCAGGGTGAGACAGGCCATGAGGCTGGTGAGGAGAGGGGATCTGCTGGGTAGGGGGGATCTGAGGAAGAGGGTACTGAGGTGTGACTGTGTTGGGGTTGGTGGGAGGGGACTGGGAAGGCTTCGTCTTGCGCTCGGCGACAGTGCGAGCCTTTCCACGGCCCTTGATACCCTTGTTGCTGTTCTTGTAGTGGGTAGCAAAGTAGTCAAAGAGCTCACGCTCAGCCTCGGGGACCTCATCTCCAGAGTTGAGGATCTGAGCGAACCTCATGGTGAGGTTCTTCAACGTCTTCTTGTGGAAGTTGTTCTGGTGGGTCTACAGTGAGTGGCATTAGTATCGACCATGTTCCAGAAGAGCAGCGAGGTCGCTCACCTTCATGTTGCCAAGTTGAGAGAACGTCTTGTTGCAGTCATCCAGGCGGCAGATGAAGGGCTTGAGACCTTGGTGAGTCTGTTCGTGCGCTCGAACATTGCCACGTTGGGCAAACTTGCGACCGCACTTGCCACAAGAGTAGGGTCGCTCGCCAGTGTGGCGGCGCATATGGGTCTTGAGGTTGCCCAGTTGCGAGAAGGTGAGCTTGCATCCGGGGAATTCACAGGTCTAGATGTGTCAGTCAGTCCTGTACCATGTTGCACAAGTATGGTTCAGACTTACATAGGGCTTGTCACCGGTGTGTGTGCGGCGGTGGATGTCAAGATGGGTCTTCTGGGTGAAGCTCTTCTTGCAGTTGGGGCCGTTGCAAACGTATCGCTTCTTGGATGTCTTGAAATCCGCAGGGGCTGGGGTGCCGTTGTTCTCGAGGCTAGCCTCCGAGACAGGCGACATGCCTGGGGTGAGTGGCTGTTGTGCGGCATCCAGCTCCTTCTCTCCCTTGCGTTGGATGGCCTTCATCAACTCATCCACCTCGGTCTCAAAGTTGACCTGATCTTCGGGGTTGATAGTCTCGTTGGAGGTGATGGTCTTGGAGCAGAGTGTCGGGTTGTTGGTCGAAGACCGAGCAGTGGAGGCCTGGGAGTCGCTTCGTGCAGGAGAGGGCGCTTGCTCAGTGTATGAGTACTTGGCACCCCGGTGGTAGGAGGGAACTCGTCCGTTGTCGCTGTCGGATCCCATGGGGCGACGGTCGTGGTATTCCACCTTGAAGGGAGAAGAGTGATGGGGAGGAGTAGGAGGGCCCTGGTAGCCACTGAACTGGTAAGGGTTGGGCGCCTGGTAGTGAGTCGCAGTGAGGCTGTTCATTTGGGCCGAGCTGTACGAGTTGGGCACCATGTAGGGAGCCATGATGGGTCGCTGGAGAGGGGCAGTGGTTGCGGTTCGAGAGTCAAAGGGGAGCATAGATGGGGACTCCATCATGGTGTACTCTCCAGAGAGTTGCTGGGGCCAACGTCCCCAGTTGGGGTTGGCCGTGGGTTGAGCTGCGAGAGCCAGTTTGCCGGATAAGTCAGTCTTGCCTCGATAGCAAGACCGACGGGTTGAGATGTCGAATTGGTTCCCAGAGGGAGACACAGCAAGGTGATACTGTGTTGCTGGATGAAGCCTTTGGTTGTTGACGAGGTGGACTGGTTGTCAAGTGCTGATGTGCGACCAAATGTTGAACAAGTTGTAACCAAAGCAAAGAGTAGAAGAGATATATGTGTATGTGAGAGCAGAGCAGAGAGGTGATGGCGTAGTAAAGAATCTTTGGCAGTGGCTGAGGAGGAAGTCGTGAATGAAACGGGATCGACTGGATATTTAAGAAGTCCGGAGGAGAGACACAAGTACATATATCCCACGGGAGTGCAAAGGCACACTGATGTGCGACAAGGGTCAAATCTCTTGGAGCCAATCGAGCGGTAAAGCTCGGAGATCCTCTCCAAGGCGGGTCTGCAGAGTCTAGTACCTCTGCGACCAGGCTCCGGGATGTAAGAGAAAGGTGATCCAGGTCTCGTCATAATTCTGGCCTGGGTAGTCGACTGTAAGCTCCAAACCCCCCACTGGTGGGCAACACCTACCTAGCAGCGGGCGTGGGCCAGGGGGTGGGTTGGGACGTCGGCCTAGTCAAGACGGCAAAGCCAGGGTCGACATGGAGTTTCTGGGTCGCTGCAAGTTGATCAAAAGGAGGGGGTGAGAATGTCACCAAGAGGGCTTGGCTCTTGGGAGAAAGAGGACAGGCTGACCCATGTCTAGCTCCTCCATCCAGACTGGACCGCGAGAAGCTGTTTTCTGTGTCTTTTTTTTGATAGTGAGTCTGGCGACCTCATAGCCGCAGATGAGACATTGGGGAGGAAATCTCGGCAGGGGGGCCCTCCCCCGGAAAGTCCCTCGAGAGTGCTGAATTGACCTCTCTCTTCTCTCAATGCCCAGCTTCTGCTCAGTTGCGGCGATTCTGGCGGCCGCCTGGCTGGAGAGTGCAAGACATCAGCAGCAGGGCCGGTTCTGCGAGTCATTCATGCTCTGCGAATTGGAACGAACCAAATGCTCCCCAGTTGTGTGCTTTTGCCGCGCTGACAGCGCAGAGCCCTTATAAAATCGCATGTCTGGAGATGCTTTCTTTTCCATCTCAAAGATGTGAAGTCGAGTTTAGGGACGTGGGTGTGGCATTGGGACGCGGGATCTTGACAAGGGTCTTGAGACGCTAAAAAAGGCGCCGGTGCTGGGGGAGCTTGAAGCTTGGGCGATGGTGGAGGGGGGTGGTGGCCTCAAGGGCAGTCACGGACAATGAGCTTCCAGGGCCATCCCTGAGCCTGGGATCCAATCTCGAAATTTTTCTTCCCTCTCCATCAAGGCCTCGCCCAGCCCGGACTGTGCCGGTGTTGGGCTTGAGCTTCAGCACCCGGCTGTTGGTGCCGGTTGTTGGCTTCGGCATACGTTGGCAGCTGCCTCCGTACCGTATCGTATTCATCCAGTCCAGGTCGAGGGTCCGTTTTGTATGTCTCGGCCAGAGGTCCGTCTGAGAGGTGTCCCGCTCCTGTTCGGCGCTGATATGAACCACAGAGCAACACACAGTCGCGGCAGGCGTCTCACTTGTATTGCTTGCCTCAATCAGTCATCAATCAATCCCATTGACGAAGGCAAAGGCACCGGCGGCAGCTGCTTCGGAAATCGCCTCCACCGCAAGGCCTGGTGGAGGATCCGCTTGACGGCTCCGTGTTCTCGAGCCTGGTTTACCTCCGTCGCCTACAACATGACGGCGGCTTCCGCTGTGGACAGACCCTGCTGGCGGTGCGGGCCCGACGATCCCGTCGCCCGGCGTCGAGCAAGTTCTGGCCCGGCACCGTTTTGGACTGCCAGAGCCGTTGTGCTAACTGTGCTGTTGTGCTATGCGGACTTGTTCCGGGGCAGGAAAAGACCGCTGGAGCTCTCGCTACGGGTGTCTCTTGTGAGGCCACCAGGCGTCGAATCCCTTGCGTATACCTACGCCGCACGACCGCCTCACTCAGCCTCTGTAGGGCGGTGGATCGTCGTGGAGTCGACTCCATCCTCGTCGTGAGGCGTCGTCCGTTGTGTACTTGGAGAGAGGAGAGGGCTCACTTGAGACACGATGGCAAAGTCACCGCGGCCGCTGGAAGCGCCTCTGTGGAAGGGGAGCCCCCTGACTCCTGTTTGACTGCTGAGGAGCGGCGCTAGATGAGTTCGCGCTGAGCTGGCTCCTCGGGAGGGACGCAAACACAACGGTCAAGCGTTGAACCAGCGTTGGTTCCGCAGCGCTAGGGGCTGGAGGCTTGGAGTCGCTGTTGTAAGACAAGTCAAGACAAAACGGCAGAGTCGGTCATTGTGAAAGCTGGCCCTACTACGTGCCTTCTATCCTTGGGAGCGACTCCCACAAGGCACCTGCCTCGAGTGAAACTTACCCTGTATTCGGTTTAGCTCTTTTGTCTCGTTGCTCCTTTCCTCATCCTTCGGTTTCCAAGCTGAACTGCCAACAGCAGCCAAGCAGTTTCCAACTGGGCTAGGCTGGCTCCTTCAAATCTGCCGCCCATTCTTTCGAGAAACAAACATTGCCAAACATCGCCTGTTGGGAAGCGGCTGAGATTCGTTGCCATGCCCATCCTAGCATGAACAAGCAATACGCCTCGCAGTGCAAGAGTCGCCCGAGACCCTTGACCGGCTGCGGTGCGCGTGGCCATTCTTCTCTTTGTCCGTCCAATATCCGGCGCCAGCTCCTGTCTTTGAAATTGCCCTTTATCGTCCTGCGATTCTCATATGGCCTTGAGCAGCAGGCCTCTCAATCCAACAAGCTGTTGTGTGAATGCGCCTCTCAGGTCGACCAGGGTAGGGGCGTGGCTTAGCCACAGGGCGTGTCATCCCCATGTCCCTCTTCCGCGCTGCTATTAGACGACAGGCAGCTTTCGGCCAGCTTGGGAGGGTCAGCGACAAGGGGTATTCCGATTGCGTTCACGGCCCACGAGCTAGGATCATGCATCTCCGATTTGTTCAATCACAGATTCAAGATGCCTTTCTTGTGCACTGAGACGCGGGCCAATCCCCAAGCGTATTCATGCATCCCAAGAGAGAGCACGACCATATGCACGCGATGCCGCCCACCAGTTCCCAGCATATGGTACCTGACTGGCAGGGCAGGGCTTCTCTCCGGAAAAGATAACATCCTCACAAGACGATAAAAGTCATCGGGCACGTCACGTCTTGCAGACCATGCTAACCCTCCTCATCCTGGCAGCTTCCTAGGATGATGCCGCGACACAGTTCGGCACTCGACGGTCCAGTCGAGTCGAGTCATCGGCTCCAAAATCCTCGCCAAACCTGGTGAACATGGCCATGGCTATCTTCAGGGTCCCAGTTGCTATTGCTGAGCCCCCGCCAACTCCGATTGAGACACTGGGCGGCCCGGTGCAAGACAGCCGACGGCCTCGAGGACCGGAAAGACACATCCTCCTCAGACTGGACCCTGAACGGGACAAGGCGGCACAGTTCTTGTGGCGGAGGTGGAAACCCCGTGTGCTCAGGAGGTCGGCGGACGGCGGGATGCGGAGGGAGGTGCACGGAGGCAGATTCTACCAGCCGGCAGCTTCTCTTCTCTTTCTCGAATGGTGTCTCGACCACCACCAAGTACGTACTGAGCCCGGCAAGGCTCGCCTGGTTGAGCGAAACCCCCACAGTATTGCCCTGACATCCCGCTTTTGCTTCTCAGATTTCTCTTGATACAGACCATCTTCCCGCGGGTCAAGCCAGGTTGGCCATGATTAGCCGCGACGCAACTAACTACCTACTGTATTATGGCATTTGCTACATGTGACCGGGATAGCGGGCGCCAAGACCATGTCCAGAGCTGTTTCTGATGGTCGTTTTGAGATGCGAATGGTCATGTCCCTTGTCTTGCGGACCTGACAGACCCCGCCTGCTCTCCTCTTGCGAATGGAGTCCACGACACCAGACTGCCGCTCAACGCGCCGTTCCGAGAGATTTTCACAGCTTCTCAACGGTCGGCCTTGTGACGCCGCGTGTGGCGTTCGGGTTTGGGCCACCGGGCATTGTCGGGCAATGGACGACCCATTTTCATTACCTGAACGGAATCGCTCCAACGGTTCAAGCCATCGTGGTTTCGCAGCCCTCCGTAAGTCAAGTCCATCTCCAACACATCTCCCCGCCAAGTCTTGTTTTCTCGTCGATTTTGGAATCTGTCACATTTCGCCCTGTGTCGCGATGGGAGCAGACAGAATCAAGGCTCATGGCGGAACCCGAAAAGCATCGGGCCTGCCCCAGTCTGGGTCACCCTGGTCAAGACGTCTCAGGCTTCCAGCATCACTACGATATCACGGGACACGGTTTCATAGACGGATGACGAACTTGCATAGCAATTTCATAACGGTGTCCCCCCCCAGCGGAGACGGTGTTGTTTTCTCGGCCGATGGCAAGTGAGGAAACATAGACTTCTAGCCAGACACCCCAGCTCAGTCTCATTCTGGGGTGCGGGAGGGAGGGGTGTCCATGAGATCTATTTCGGGATTATCCCACCCTCCTTCTCAAATTGTCCCCAAGCAAAAAAGTGATACATCATCTCAACATCCCAAACCTGGATCCAGGCGACGATTTCCACCTTTGAAGGAGCCATTGATAGTCCTGGATCTCGCCGCATCAAAATCTCGATTGTGCTGTATATCGAAGGGGTGGTGGGGACCCAAAGACAGAGGTCATGGAAGGAAATGAGAGGAAAAAGAGAGAGGGCACGAGGGATCCTACGGTGCCCAACGTAGGCGCTTCTAGCGGAACACTGGATAAGGCATGAATTGCCGGATAGCTCACCTGCCTCGTGGGGTTCTCACCCATCACCACTGCCAGGCATAGAGTTATTACCTGTGTTATTACAGAGGCGTGGGCAGGGCGAGCTCGAGAGTCGCAAGACGACGCTCGCTTGATCTGTCACATATGATGGGGTAGAGCTGCCCTTGGTCACATGTGCAGTCGCTCTTCAGCCCTGGCCCTGCTTTTCTTGGTGAGGGCCATCCCGATCTGGGATGCAGCTCTCCAGATGGACAATCGAGAGAGACCTGGGGGGCAAGTTCTTGATCGATCTGCGTTCCCCTCGACGCGACGTTTGATGGCGAGGCGAGATCAACCTTGGTGCTCGGAGTTGACCCCCAATTTCGCTGTTGGGGAGGAACGGGGGGATTGGAGAGTTCGCTCCCACTAGGACACATGAATTGGAGGGCGACCCAGTACCATGGTAAAGACTAGAGGCAGACTGCAGGCCGCTTCAGACTCACGGACAATGGCAGGGTGCCTGAGGGCCGGTACTCCCAACTAACCGGCAAGCATTTACCAACACACGCAAGCTTGAGCCAGGAAGGGACACTGTCGGATCAAAGCGGCGACACCTCTTGAGCCGGCAAGTGTCACAGAGTCAACAAGGCGCCTGTCAAAGGCATTTCATCGTTATCAAGGCGCGGCTCACTGCCGCTGCCAAATGCGGCGCCCGTGCCAGGGAGAGCACCATGCTGCTGACGCGGAGATGTTCCAATGCTGAGGATCAGGACTTCAACCTGAATCGTCGGCACCGGCTAGGGGAGTACGTAGCCGGGGACTTGATTTCTCAGCTTCTCTCACGACAATAGCCACAAGAGGCGATGCGTGGATGTGGCCTACGGGGGGGATGTCACCTCAAGACCCTCTCGGCGTGGACGAAATGTGATAAAGGCGTCTCAGTTGTGATTGCCTTAGTTGGGGAAACGAGAGGAAGACAGCCCTTGAAACCGACTGGGGGCCAGCAAGGGGGGCACATCATGGGTGTTTGCAAGGGCGAGGCCAGGGCCTGACAGGGGCGGTAATGACAGAGCGGGGGGTCAAGGCCGCGCTGGTTAGACGCCCTCCGTCTTTGACTGCCGCGAATCTTGAATGCGACTCTGCGCGCTGGGCGGGAAAGCTGGAGATGGCCAGCCTATCAGAGGCTTGCTCTGAACCTGGTCTTGAGGAGCAACAGGACCACCACTCACACAGGCAACTTGAGACGATTGCGCATATTCGTCGGCGTTGTGGGATCTTTTCTGCCCTCGTGTGCTTGTCTGGTCTAGCCATCATGACCTCCAAGGGTACTGGCATGTCATCAATCGCAGGATGGTGGTGGTATAGAACCAACAAGAACGAGTACGGATTCGTGTGCTTGGCGGCAAAGAACGCCCAGTCTATTTTGGATGTTTGCTCTCCAAAGCGCGCGCGGCCACCAGCCGCAATGCCAAAGGTCCAAGCTTACGAAGGCTCACGATTGGAAGCGGGAATAGGCCCTGGTCGAGTTGGACGTACTGAGTTCCAGAGTTCTGGGAGAGGGGAATGGGCGATCCCCCGGCTGATTGGCTGTCCCACTTGCAAAGCAACCAGGTCCAAACCCTTGGAAATGAATTGCCATGTTTACCCTCCAGCTTTGACGTCGAAAAACCGGGGGGGACTGACGAGGTCTGGAGGAAATCGAGACCGCGATGATGATTTGAGTGCAACCCAAGGACCCTCTAGATGTGTCAACCACGATGAATTGCGGAACGGGCAGTCCAGAGGCAAACATGGCAAAGAGAGCTCTAGAAACTGGGTGGTAGACAGGGGTGCTGGTTTTCCAGGGGTCTCTGTGGACTCTGGTGGAGGAGGGCTCCGGGGACGAGAGAGCCGAAAACGGGGACGGCGGGGGCCGTCTCGTCCCTACGCAAGCCCGTCCAGGAAGACTTAGACCGGCCGGCGAGCGCAGCCCGAGTCGACGGGCGTTTCTTTTTCCTGAACCTTCTCCAGACGCCGCCTTATGCCCGTTATCGTGACAGTGGGCGGTCAATTTTCCGGATCATTCGATCTGTACGCATCTCGAGCAGAAAATTTTCCAGCCGGCGACCCTTTGGGTTCCAGTTGTAATCTTGAGACAGGCACAGGTGGTTCGGAGCATGGCGCCATGCCGTCTCAGCCCGGATGCAAGCAAGGCTGGTTTGAAGCTTTTTGGACACCAGCCATGCAAGGTACGACGGCTCTGCGCATGCCGCAGTCACAGAAACGACGGCTCAAGGGGCTTACACAAGGTTCTCGCAACGGTTTTTGGCTCATACACGCCCTTGCCGGCCGCGGATGATGTTGCTGCAACTCCTCGTCCACCATCACCACCGTTTCGACATTCCGTTTTATTCTCTGGGGCTGCCGCCGGGAATTACATGGCCCCGTCAAACTTCCTGGGTAAAAGGCCATGATGATGACAGCCGCACCTGTTTGGGGTAAGAGGCACGCAGTCAACATGAACACCCCCGGGGCGGCTGTTGTTGCCAAGTGCAGTCGGACATGACCATGATGCCATTTCGAGATTGTCTTCTCACTGAAAAGGCGGATCAACGACACAAAGAGGGCGTGTTGAGCCCGCAGCAGCGGCCCTCTTTCTGAGGTCTCGAGGATTTACAGATGGCGTATTCGCTAATCTTTGCCATGTTGTTGACAGGGACGTTTATTAAACGTGATGGAGGCGAGCTGAGATGGAGACTGTGGATGTTTGGGGTGCTCATGACCTTGACCATGATCCCAGAACAGAGCCGAAAGAGGACGAGACTGACGATAATTCAGCCCTGACGATCCAGGACTGATGGTGCAGGGCAGGAGTCGTCAATCTCAGTACAGGCAGATGACAGTTGCACGAAGCGGGCAAGCCAATACTTCCGATGATTTGCATGGCATGGCATTGCATTGCCACTGACTGACTTGCCTCCATACTTACACCCTCAGTCACTCATCCGTGGTTGCCGGCTGAGATTGCTATGGAGAATGCGAATACGGCCATGGACAGGCCGGTATGCATGGATGGATATTGACTTGAGCATGGCAGTCGTCTTACTTACACAGATTGCATGCACGTCAAATTTTTTGGTGTATCACGAGTTGAAGAGTCGAGCAGAGCCCCTCAGTGCAATTCACCAATCCCAAGGCAGAGAGAGCTTCATCATCAATTCAAACGCGTGACTAACAGCACGGCCGCGTGGGGATAATGCCCAGCAGCAAGTCCCGGGGGCAGAGGCCAATGAGGGGCCGAGATGAGGTTTAAATCCCGACATTTCTCCTCGATTCTCACGCCCTAGAAAAGACCCTTGTCGACAAAAGGCCAGGCACACCCACACCCGTCATGCTTGCATGAAGCATCATTAATTGAGTGACGCTCTCTTGCAGAAATGCTGCGGCCTCTGTCCAATAATTATATCAGCCTGGAGCCCCCCTGCTCTCCCCAACAACCGAGCCTCACACTCTCGCATTGAATATGCACGACGGGACCGAGTGCATCTCCAATGTGCCTACCTAACCGAACGTAGGGCCTTCAACACACAACCTTGCCGACGCTCTCTCTCATGCTTGCCTCACCCCACTTTGAAGCTTTTTTTTTCTTCTTCTTCACCTTGGTTTTTCTTCTTCCATCAATCTTCTCCGCCATCTCGCTTTTGCTTGTTTCCTTTTCCTGACGCGTGGCATTTATTCTGATCCGATGTTTAGGGCTGCGGGCCGGCGTTCGGCGAGATCTGGGATTCGCTGAGTGGACGACTCCATGGCAAATGTCATTGTGCCTGGACGGCCCCGACGCAGGCACCAAGCACATACAGGGGAATAAAGAAGGAGCAGGAACGCCTACTCGTCCGTCGGCTAGCCGCTGGTCTCCATGTCACGATCCCCGGTCTGTTATACCCCCCTAGGTAGTTGAGGCGCCAGGCAAGGCTCCATATTGTGGTCTCGAGCCATGTGCTCATCTGCCTTGTGCCTGGTCGAGAAGCAAGAAAAAGAGACAGGTCAGACGCCGAGAACAATGGAGAAGCAGGTAGGCAGGCAGTTTACGAGGCAGGCGTCCTTGACGAGCCGGTCAGGGAAACTAGGAGTCCACCGCACGCGCTGGAGATGGAGAGGGCCAGACCGGGGCGATGGAGCTCCTGTACATGGCAGAAGCAAGAGTCAGACCAGAAACGCGGCGGAGAACGCCAGACGACGAGAACTGCGAGAATGAGTGTCAACAAGAGTCGGAGGCGGCTTGCTCGACCGTTGAGGACCCTTGCTCGTCGGTTCTTTTTCCTTCTCTTTCTCTTCCATCTTCTTTCCATCCATCCCCTCGCTCCAAGACTGACTGACTCTGATCAATCACTTACACTCTTGCTCACATGTTCGTCTGGCATGTCTCAAGACCGGAATTAGTGTGACGCCAGGCGGCCAAGGTGCCGACGGCGTAGAATCCGTGACACGACCGGTATTCTCTCAACCCTGCTCTCTCTGCTGGATGACTGACACAGGACGAATCGAGAGGCCAGGACGATCCTCCACGAGAACGACATGTGCGCCATTTGTCATGGCCCCTCTCAACAGCGTCAAAGATGTTTGCTTCTACAGCAAACGTTGAAAAACTAGCCCACCGATGCTCCGTGCTTTCAGCCCCAACCCTCGATTGCTCCCAGCCACACGTCCTTGGGTCATCGTCAGTGCGGTGACTGTGTGTGATGCGCCATGCGCATACATGAATGTTGCGTAAGGGCAGTGGGCAATTGATGGCCCAGGCTGGGATGGGTCGGGGCGGGCGGGAGAGGGTGGACGGACGGAGCTTCGGGTGTTCTTGGGCCGTTGAACTGGAGCCCTGTCAAAACCTGCTCCGAGGCTTCGGCACAGCGGCGGGCAAAGGGCCGGGCCATTTCTAGCGGGAGCTCGGACGGAACCGATGGGCAGAGAATCAATTGGCGCGACACCGTTGGACGAGGGCTTGGAATGCGGTTCACCGACGGCCCTCCCCGCGCCCGTGAGGGAGTGTTCGTCCCCAGGAACCGAACCTCTCATCAAGGAATCTTTTTTTTCTCTCTCCATTGGCCGCGTGCACTCTGTGCGCTGTGCGCCGCCTCTACGTCTTACCGCACAGGGCGCCACCTCTGGTGGCTGTCGTCGGCGATGAAGCAGGGAGCGCCTGCTGCCCTCAGCGTCGTGCTAGAGCTCAGCCAGCCCAGCGGCTCGGGCAGCCATCCATGGCTTCCATTGGGAACTTTCCCTTCTCCTCTCCGCAGTGTGCGAGGAGCCCTGGGAGCGGGCCGGCGGTCGGGATTAATTTAGGCCGTCCGGGTGTTTGTTTAGCAAGGTAGCATCGCAAGACTCGAGGGCCGCTCTCGGGTCCATGCTCTTCCACCGCTGTGTCGGGACCATACTCGCCCCCAGCGTGGCCCCAGCAGGTAGCTGGCAGAGGTGAGGTCGCCCTGCAATGACGATCTTCAGCATTGCCAGGTCTGGCTTTGAGAACATGCATCGGAGGGCGCGTTATCCGACCGCCGGTGTAGGGGGCCTCACACCTGAGCCTGCACAGCTGTGCGTCCAAGGTAAAGAGGCATAGTGCGATAGCGAGTACGCTATCTGGGAGAGTAGAAACGGAGCATCGGCGATGGTTCAATGGGTTCTATGACATCAATTGGCCGACACGAGATGGCCATTACGAGTTCCATTGTGCAAGGGGGAGGTTTTAGGGTAAGTCAAGGTGATGCCGAGGTGGCTGGGAGCCGAACGAACCTCGTCAAAGACGGAATGGAAAACGGAGAGATTCCACGGCTCGCGAAACGGTCGGTGCAACTGTAACTGTGACTGCAACCACGAGGTAACGCAACTCTTAACGCGGGGAGACGGGCGGGCACGACGGGCTGAGCCTAGGGGGAAACTCAATTCGCTCAACTAACAAACACAACCTGAACCAACCAACTCTGGTTAAAGTCGACCTAGGCTGGTCTCGAGACGACATTACGACGATGGAAGCAACCCTGGACGTTGCAATCGAAGGATTGGCACACCAAGAGCTGTCGGTGTGGTCCACGAAATGCCAGATTGACCAGAAATAAATGACGGTCTGCCAACAGCGAAAAAAGAGACCTGCTGCTATCGCATTTCATTACCCTGTTCATCTCACCGCGCAGGAACTGCATCAATGTGGCCATCGTCGTCGTCATGGCCCAGCTTCCGCCTCATCTTCCTCAAAACCCGCTGCAAGTCGCCCTGCCTTTTTTTTCTTTTTTTCGCTTCTCTCGTCCTATCAGCAGAGAGAGGAGCTGAACAACCCCGGCTAGCACAGTCCAAGCAGCTGGTTCTGTTGCGATGTGTCATTCCCGAAGCCCCTCTCCTGGGTCCCCCAATCTGAGATCTTCGCTCGGAGATTCCAAAGATGGGCACCAGGCGCAATGTAACCAACCCTACGGTGGGTTTTTGCTGTGCGGCAATTGCGACGCTGCCGTTTCTGTGCCAGTTGGCTGCGATCAAGTGGGCGACTTTTGATTCTCAGCGTGGGTTTTGGGGACGACCATCGGGCGGGAGATTATTTTCTTACTGGGCCAGGTTGCAGTGGTACCTTGCATCAATAGCAGAGGCCTATTGGCCCCCCACACATCTCCTTCTTTTGGTGTTTATGCTTAGTTGTAGGGTAGCCCTCGGTGTCGCTCAAAAGCAAGGACGAGTTCGAATGCTTTCTTTGTGTTGCTTGAGCGCAGGATCGGATAGATTCTGCAAGGGCACTCGGTTGGGGCGTGGTTCGTCTCAGACAGCGTTTGTCCTTGTTTCCCTGGTTAGTTGCCCACGTCAGTAGTGCTCACCACTGAGTCCTCTTGTTGATGCGGCTTGGGCTTGCTCTAGTTCCGCGTCACGCTTGCCTCTTCCGGTACGCCGTCGTCTCCCCACGACCCCTATTGTCTAGGATAGGATCCATGTCGTGTCTTGTCTTGGGACCAGAGACAACAACATGTCGCAATTCGTATCTGTGGCTGGTGACAGCCTTGTGCGATAAGTCACATCTAACACGCAACACAGCCTACGATGTCATGCTGTTTCTCCTCCAGCCCCTACCCATCTCGCCTCATCCGCCTCCTTTTTTCCCTTTCCCCACGGCGTGTGTTTCGTCCCCTTACATCCGTCAATTTACTGGTACCGTAATCGGAGATCATTCTCATCACAAGAGCCACGATACACCACCACCACCCCCTCCCT
>SSHR01003259.1:0-12730 GCA_006518225.1 Fusarium neocosmosporiellum | reverse complement strand
GGGGGCAGCTCAGGCAGGCAGCTATGGAACAGCAGCCACGCGCCGTGATTCGCAAGTTTCCCCCCGGTGAGTGGGCGCGGGGTAAGGTCAGCGGCGCATCCATGGCCTGGACCTCAGCCCGTGACGACGACTTTCTGAGCAAAGGAGTAGAAGCAAAAAAGGCACGAAAAAAATAGCAGAGGCAAGCAGACAAAGGGTAGATTACGCAGAGCGATGCTGTTTTTTTCTTCACGTACCTGTAGCCACCAGAGGATGAGGCATCACTCCTGTCACCTCTCTCTCACGTATATGGGCAAGATGAACGATTGCAGATCAGAGCGGATAAACCGAAATGCGTAGGTAGCGAAAGGGGAAATGGAAGAGTGAGGGAAGGGAGGAAAAAAGGGGTCGACAGATCAAGGTGGGATTTGACGGGACAAGAAAGGATTTAAGAAGAGAGAGAGAAACCCCGAGCCATCAGCGAGCGACAAGACGGACGGGAAGACGGGAGAGCCTCTTCAAGCTTTGATGGGGTGGCTGTGCTCTTGCCTTTCCTGCCTGATCTGCTGCAAACGACAAAAGGCAAGAGAAAAGTAAGATTCGTTCGCAGTTGGTTTTCAACAAGTTTAAATCGAGTCCTTCTCCGACCACAGCATAGCAGCATTGTTTCTCATGTCAGAAATGGTCCTCGCCTGTTGCTGCCCCTCTTCCCAATTCTTCCTCATCCGCCGCTTGCGGACGGCGCGCGTGACGTGATGTGATGGATGATGCGCAGAGCAGAAAGGTACTCACTCACTAACACGCCCGCTTCCCGGCCACATTTCGCTCTCTTGGGTTGGGGAAAGACGCAAAGGCGTTGCGGCGAGATTCCAAAACTTGACAGCCCCCTCACTCTCCTGAAACTCTGTTTTCTGTTCAGCCCGACACGTCATTGTTTTGCAACTTTGTTTCGTCGACGTCCAGGTATTGCAAGACGAGTAGATAGCCGCGTCAGAATGGTTGTACGTGGGGGGTAGAGCCTCGAGTCCCAGCAGCCCCTCGGGTACATCCATGATCTCGGATGTAGGTACAGTACTACCTCCGTAAACTACCTTGCCGTGGTGCGGCACCGATGGCCGGAGCATCCCATCTGCTCGAGTCAGCCTGGTCACGGCCTTTTCGAGGCGAGACCAACAAAAAGAGCGATTATGCCTGACCAACAAAAGGATCTATCAATTGGCGGATGAACCATGACGACGTCAGGACGGGACGCAGGAGTCTGCCGTCATGCGCGAGTTGCGTACGTACTCATTCATTCCCCCTCAAGTAAGACCCCAAATCTGGACCACTGGTGATTCCGCGCCTGGCGCATTTCCGCGTAAAACGCAGACGCGAGGTCAGAGAAAACAAACAATCTGATCGACCGAATCAGCCGGCGCATTCTGGCAAGGGCCAATGGATTCAGTCCATGACCCGGCCCGGCCGACCTAGACCATCGGGCAGTGAATCCTCGCTCTTTTCGCATTCGCTCGCCATTCTCTCAATTGAATCGCCACAGGCTGCCCGGACCACAGGGCCGCCGAACACCGACTTGGCCCCACTTCCTGGCTCCGGAGAATCGGCCTCTGCGTGAAGATGGGGGATCGCTCGTCCTCGACGTGACCTTTGCGGTGGGCCAAGTGTGAGAGGGTCGGTGGGGAAGAAGGAAAAGAGGCAGGTGTCTCAAGGCCAAGAAAGAGCTTCGGTCACCAGGAGGACACAAGCCGAAACTTGGCAATCGGGGTCTTGCATCTGGCTCACATGGACAGGTGGACCAACATCTTTGCTCTGCTTGTCATCTCAGCTCCGTGAGTGGACGCCATGGTTGCAATGCCCAGACAAGACGCAGTTGCGTATTCGGCCTGGGGAACGGTTGTCTTGGGGTCAATGTCAATTCGGTGAGGGACATTGCTCAACCCCATGTTAGATGGTGATGAATACACGCACAGGAAAGACGCTTCATTGTGAGAAAAATATGAGCATTTCAATTCATGGGGACGCTGAATGTCTGTCCCGTGTTCAGAAAAAAAAAAAAAAAAAAAACCGTCGCTAATGCCAGATAATGTGGTATCAAAAAGAACCAACCCCGATTTCTGTTCCTGGGACTAGCCAGGAGTAAATCCGCCTTTTTTTGTTAGTCGTTGTGGTCGCCTCACTCTCTCACGGCTGTCCTCCGAGACAGAGCGTGGGGGTTCAGAGTCGAGACGCCACATCCATTCCAAATCCATCCAAGATCCTCAACCATCAAGCCTCAAGCCCGACGTCGATCTCATGCGCGGCCATGGATGGAACGGCATCGGCTTTAAGCAGACTTGGAGGTGCCGGTAGAGTCGGTGGAGGTGACAGAGTCGGTAGAGTTTTGGCGGGCAGCCTTGGAACGCTCGCTGGTGAACTGGTTAGTATCAAGATTGCTTGGAGAGAAAGGGCAAACTCACTAGGCAGAGCGGTCCTGGATGACACACTGGTAGCGGGCGTTGCCAGTCTTGATGTGGAACTTGATGCCCTTGTTGTCGCCAAGGGACGAGGGAGTCCGGGCGGGAGTGGTCTCAGGCATGATGTAGGTGGTGGTGGTGGTGAGGATGGTGTAAGTGAGAGAGGTTTGGTGTAAGTGGACAGAGTGCTGGAGTGAAGAGAAGCCGACGATGTGATGAAGTGATGGATGAGGAGAGGTCTTGGACGAGGGAAGACGAGGCCTAATATACCTTTTGGACACAGGAAGATACGTATCTCGTCATTTCGGCCAGATGCACCTATCCACGGTCCGCGAGGCTAATAAAGGAGTGAGCCATTTTCTTGATGAGCAACAGCAACACCCTCAGCTTGCCCCACGATATGAAGCCTCCACTACGACTGTAGGTAGGGCGCACCCACCAGGACAGGATAGGCCCCTCGTCTCATCTCCATGCGCCCCAGCATCCAGTACCAACAGGGGGTGGGCGTCTCACAAGCAAGGACAGGCTCTGGGCCTGGATGAGGACGAGGAGAATGCCTGGCTGAGGAGGTGGTCACTGTCTTCTCCATTGACGAGTTCCCGGTCACTTCCAGCAAGACACAACCCGAGTACCACGGGAGAGGAAATTCACACCCCGTGTCTTGGGCTGATGGAGTGTAACCAGCACGGCTTCCACGGATGGCTCTGTTCTGTGTGTGTGAGGCGTCCGTGGGTCAGGACACCTTCTAGAAGACCAACCGGGGCTTTCCAGGGTTTCCAGTTTTGATAGTGTATGGCCCGCATGGTCCAATCCCCGTCCCCGTGTCCGTCTCCGGTCCCTTTTCCCTCTTGTCGATCGGGGCTCGCTCCAACGGGGAGATTACTTGGGACCCTCTGCCATTGGCCACTCTGGCCGCGAGACGGATATCATCGCACCTCCGTCTCTCCCGGCCGTGTCCCTGCACTTTGTTTTTGCCCCCCCCCCCTTTGCTGAGGCGGGAGGTATTATTGACCGCCGGCGACAGTGAGATCTTGTGCACCATCCATTCCTTTGGACTAGGCAATTGTTGCAAACCTCCGGCCACAACCTTCGGGATCCTTCGGTCTTTTACACAATTTGACTCTGCTGGCACCATGGCTTCCTTGAACTGGGTGGCGACGAAATACGTTGATGAAAATCCGTCTCATACCCGATGTGCATAGTGTAGCTCCCATCCACAAAACAAGCAGTACTCCTCGGTCACTCAGCTCGAGACACGTCCAACAGGCATGGGCCGTTGGCATGGATAGACGTGGACCACAGGACAAGCTGCAGGGCGGCTCGCGCCTTGCCAGGCATCCCTTCGCCTCAGAGGATGGGTTTCATGATGGTGATGACGTTGAGGAGCTCGGCTCTCCAAGGCGGCTTTCACAACTCCCAACAGGACGCCTAGGGACGCCCATTGTGCAGCTTATCCCCCGCACTCCGTGGCCGGCCTCGAGCATGATTGGGCATGCCACGAGGATCCACGACGGGGGCCCTGGCTCGTCTTCACCGCATGTCCCTGAGAGCGAGCATCCGCTGGGGTTAAAGAAGCTGGGCGATTTTAGCCTGGAACTCGACCATGCGGCTTTTATGGATGCATTAGTCCTTGATTAGAGACTATCGTGTCGACCAAGACCTGTCAACAGGACTACAAGCGCCCTGCTCTGGGGCATCACAACGCCGTCCAGCGCGGGGTGAGATGCAAAAAGCATCACATGGACCCTCATATTGAGTGCACTACGGCTTCCACATTGTCGCGCCAGCCGCGGTGATGCACACAAGAGCCGTTTGTTCCGTTGCTGGCGCATCTTGAGTTGGTAGTCGCGCGGTCGAGTCCCCCTCACGCATCAGTACCATCAGGCGTGGTGGACCGAGAGCCGGCTGGCAAAACCTCACATATGCACATGCATAGTGGATGTCGAGCGTCTCCCTTGTGTGTGCTTTGCTGACGGCACGCGACTTCTTCTCGTCTCCTCGAGATTCCTCCCCTCTGCTCAAGTCACCCTCCTCTGCCTTGTTTGTGGATGCTTGGCGAAATCCAGACTGCTGCGAGTGCTTCTCGTTGCAACGCCACCTCCAGGTATTGACATGTCGCTTCGTGGCGATTCACCAACTGCTGGCCTTCTCGATTGTCATCGCCGTTCCCCCGGGCCCTCGTGCAACCACTGATACCCACGGGTATGGCCTGATGCTCACCAAGTTGACGTTGTGTATGCAGAGCCGCGGCGATTCCCCATAAGCTCATTGGTAGCGTCTTGGCTGGCATGCGAAACAGTGGCGCCTTTTCTCTAGGCCGTTGCAGGCAGGCCCGAATCTGATACCGAGCACGCGTTCCAAGACGACGGCTCGCATATTATCTGCTGTCCATCATGCCCATGATCCGTTGCTCCTCATCGGCGTCACTAGTTGCGTTGCCAGTGCGCACACCCCTTTTCTGCAGCTCCTCGTCTATAGTCTTCCGTGTAAGCATACCCCGGGCGAGGTTGGGTATCTCTTCCTTCTGCTTACGCAAATAATTCCCCACACTTCGCATTCCCACCACGAGGAATCCGAGCTCTTCCCGGTCTACATCAAATACCTCCCACCATTCGCATTCTGGCATCTTGGCACCCAAGTCTCGCGCCGCGTTATATATGGCAGCTGTCGCTAGAGCATGTGGCTGATGGGTGAGGTACAGCATCTGGGACGAGAGCAGTGCCGTGTTCAGGTATTGGATGGTGCGCAACGAAATGGCCGATTTAGGCTTCGCCAGGAAGTCAAGAGTTTGGAGGTAAGTGATTGCGAGCGGATGAGGCAGCGAGACGTGCGTATCGAACGAAAGTGTGTACAGGATACGAGCTTCAATGGCGAGCAATCGGGTTTGGAAGGTGTGATAATCGGCTTCGGACGTGTAGTAGGACTTGGGGTCGTTTTCGGTCACGTTGTTGGATCGAAAGAAGGCCGAATCGTCCGATTGAAGGTAGGCATAGACGTTGGACACGTCGCGGGGTGATCGAGGCTGGGGTCCCATTTTTGATACCAAGTAAATAGCGGCGGCCGAGGTATCCTAGAGGGTGTGAGTATCACCAGGCGGCATATTTTAGACTAGAAGGTGGGCAGATCTCACACTGAACTCATTAGCCATGGGAGAGTCCACTAGCCAGTATCGTGCGAGGATGATGTTCGCCTGCGCTGTCACAGATTGGGGAAGCTCCAGAAGCTGGCCGGCAGCTTGCGTGAGGCATTGCGAGGCGACAAAGACGGCGTCTTGAAGATCCTGCGGTAGAGCCGAAAAGGATGATCGATGATACAGCTGTGAAGCCGTTGCGAGAGGGTTCAGGAGATGTGCCATGTTGGGCTTGAATTCCGCCAGAGCATAAGCTGGTGGTGATGGTGTTTTGATTTGGTTGAAATTCACCCCCAAAGTTTGACGAGGCTGAAATTCATGGCTGGCAGCTCTGAGCTCCAGCGCCCGTTGCCGCTAACAATCAGCCGCTCCTCCACACCAACGTGGGGCCAGCCGACTATCCCTGCACGTACATGTTAGCGAGAAGCAAACAAACAACACTTCCAGAACCACTTATGAGGTTCATAGTCCCTTGGCATTTCTAATATTTAGGTACGTAAGGTAACAGCCAATACTCGTTTTTTAGTTGCATGAAGTTCCTGGCTATAGGTAGGTGGATGCTGTGCTTGTGTGCTTGCAGCAAGATGGCGGCAGACCCACGTGACTTGGCTCAACATGATGGATGCGTAGAAGCTCCCACCTTGTTTTACCAAGTGATTTCATAATGGATGTGATAGATCCAATATCACCCCTTCAAGTTTGAGATCAATATTTCTTAGTATGACTCGACACACAGGGGCGATAGTTTACTGGGCGCGAGTTACCTGAGCTTGTCTCCAAGATGGCCTCATGGCGGAGACAGGTTTCTGTCTAGGACATACGACATGGGAACTCGGAATCCATCTGAAGGGTCAGGAGCATTAAACATCAGTGCCAAGGTAAGTCTGATCGACACTGCAGTGCTACTGATTCAAAATGTGTGGGTTAGGGATGTCTTTAATGTTGCATCGCATGAAGGAGCTGTCGTCAAATATGACATGCCCACGACATGGAAGCTCCTGTTCAGCATCTTTCTTGTTCCGCGGAAAGAGCAGCTCACCCGTAAAACTAGCTGATTTACATCAATTTTTATACACATATAAACGTACAGAGGCCACGTTCTGCTCCTCCATCTACCTATTCATATCAACAATATCGCAGTCTCACATGCGGTCGTGGACATGCGGGGGAGTTGGAACCTGCATTGACAGTTGACAGGGTACGTAGCTTGAGCTCGAGCTAAGTTGAGCCGCTGTGGAGCTCCGTCCTCCGCAACACATCACCGCCATCTTCAGTTTATAGTACCTAGGTACGGAACAGACAAACTTAACGGACCACACCACCACGACTGCGCCACGAGAATCCCTCGTCTTTGGGTAGGAACAGGCGCTATAACGACCCGGGTCGCTCCTATCTGAAAACATCACGCCATCCTCCTCCTCCTCCGCTTCCCCAACCGACAATGGCCACTTCGGTCCCCCCCCCACCCAGTGAAGAAACACCATCCTTCGACCTCAACCTCCAGCACGGCCACAAAGACCTCGTCCAGGCAGTCGCCTTCAACACATACGGCGACCGCTGCGCGACCGGCTCCGTCGATGGCAAGATCCGCGTCTTCAACCGCCACAAGGATGGCACATGGCGCCTTTGCGATACCTGGACCGCACATGGCGGAGAGATTCTAGAGGTAACGCAGCCCCCCTTGGAACCCTGCCCTTGTCTCTGGCTCCTGTATCATATCTGTCGCACACATACGAGAGAATAATCGCTGACGCGCCCTTGTTCGATAGCTTCAATGGCTTCCCGCGACCGTCTACCCCAACTTGATCGCCTCCCTCGGCATCGAGGGTCGTTTCCGCATCTGGGTCGAGGATCCCTCTGCCGCACCCGGGCGCCGTTTCTGCACCGGACGATCTGGCAATGGCAAGCCTGCCTTTGACACGCGATCCAACAAAGCCCCCTACCGGTCATTCTCCATGAAGCACAACGAAGAGACCCGCCATACCTACCTTGCGCTGCTCTCGACTGACGGCCGGTTGACCGTCTCCGAGAACGATCAACCCGAGAACCTCTCCGAATACGCCTCTATCGACGAATTCACTGTCGCCCCCAAGCCCAGTAGAGGCGAGGAGCTTGCCTTTCGCGTTCGCTTCGACCCCAACCCTGAGCCATGCTACACGGCCTTGCGCGCAGGTGTACCATCTGATTCACTAGGCCTCGTAGTCGCAGCTATGGACACTGTAAGAGTGTATCGATCGCGCGATATTGTCGCTACTTCCATTGGCATCCCACAAACACAAAAAGAGTTTTATCTCGCCGTAGAACTGCCCGGCCATCGAGGCCTAGTGCGAGACGTGGCATGGGCGCCGGGGAACATCAGGGGCTACGATATCATTGCGACAGCATGCCAGGACGGCTACGCCCGTGTCTTCCGAATCGAGACACCCTACTCAGAAGACGACGGACTGTCATGGTCAGCCTCAGATCTGCTCCGGTCAACTCCCCACGCCTCTACCAGAGATTCAACGCCTCAAGCCAGAACCAATGGAACCGCAACTCCGACTGAAAAGCAGGCGCAGACGCCGCAACTTCAGCCCATTCAGCACCATCACCAGCAGCATCAACATCATCAACACCAACACCACCCTTCCGGCCTCAGCGCCAGCCTCGCCAAGTCTGGTTCTCTGGGCGATCGCCTTTGGGCCGGCCAGCCTGGCCAGGTCAAGCATACATTCCAGGAGATTTCAAAGCTTGATAACCACCGCACGCCTGTTTGGCGAGTTGGGTTTGATGACGATGGTCAGATTCTGGGTAGCACGGGCGACGATGGCCGGCTGTTGTGCTATCGACAGACGCCCAACGGAGCATGGGCCAAGAGCTCCGAATTGGCGGTGCAAAAGGCTCGTATGGCTGCTCCATGAGGCACCGCGATGGCAAAGACTGGACCCAGCTCAGTTGTTCGAGTCCCCTAAAATGACACATTGCGAAGGGGTTAGGGGCCGTTCGCCAAGTCATGTCAGGAACTGGCTATCTCACGAGCCATGTTGAGCGCCGCCATGCGTGCCAGAGACGAATACCGCAGACACTGACGTCCCTCCAATCATAATCAGGGCTTCATGCGTACAGCCCTGATACTACCTACGGAGAGGCTGATCTGTGACTGTAACAGTTGCGTTCAAGAGAGCAGAGATCGGAAGCATTCTTCTACCGCCTTGGATTTAGCTCACCATAAAGATTGGACACCAGAAGTTGATATTTATAGAATGAATAAGGCCCAGACTTGGAATAAATATCGGTGTCATATTGCTGGGAATGCGAGGTGAGAAGATAAGAGTCACCCATGCGGAAGTAGTGGATACATGAGCAAAGATCAAATTAGTTGCGTGAGGATTTAGGAGCAGTTCGTCCAGCTAGGAACACGAATTGAACATCAATCAATACATCATTCACTAGTACCTTGACTAGGAGTCGAAGCATGGGATCGGATAGCAATTGACTAGACGGCACAGTCAAGTCGATAGTCTTTCCTGTCCATCCCACATATAGGCGATGGGAATTGGCACGAATCTTTAAACAAGGCACATTGAACGGTATACATAGCATTCAGTAGATTTATATTTTCAGGTAGTCTAATGCATTGCAGGGCCAGTCTGTACGTCCAATGGTAAACGATATTTCCCGGCGATTTTCATCTCTCTTTACCCATTCTTGTTTTGGCATATTGCGCCGTCATGTTATTGTTAGAGGTCAAGTACTTAGTCTTGAAACAAAAAGAAAACCCCCCAACGCCATTCTTCATGAGTCGATTTTATGATTTGCGTCAACGTGCCGTGCGCTTGAATCCTCCAGGGGCAGACGGACAAGGTGCGGGGGTGAGACGATCGTCCAAGCATGTGATCTGGCTGCCAAAGACAACTCCCCACACCCTCTCTCGACGACATGCCTTGGCATGAAGCTGCCCCTGCTCCTCGGGACTGCACATTACTCGATTATTCCATTTATCCTCTCGTCGTTAAAAGAGCTGTCCTGCTTAGGCAGCGTCGGCGCTGGCCGCAGGCTGGACAACCTTGGTGACCTGGGTGCCGGCGCGGACAATGCGAGCGCCAGCAGAGTCGTTCATGTAGGTGACATCCTTGTTCTCAAACTGGGCGCGCTTCCAGATCTCAACCTCGCAGCCACCGCGGAGGACACCGACACGCATGGTGGACAGGAGGTTGTGGGCGGCGTTGGAGTGGTTGTAGACACCACCGTTGAAGATGGCGGTGGCATCCTTGCCAATGGCCGAGTTGATGAGAGCACGGCCACCGGGGTGGTCCTTGATGAAGTCGGTAACGTCGTGGATGACACCAGCAATGGCGACGAGACCCTTTCCGTTCTTGGCGTCGGCGACGAAGTCGTCCCAGTCGACAACAGGGAGCTGGTCAAGGGGAATACCCCAGTCGAGGGTGGCACGCTTCTGGTCGAGCTTCTTCTGGAGCTGCTGGACACGGCCCTTCTCAATCTCGTTCTGGCGGAACTGCTTCAGCTCGTAGGCAAGGCCGAGCTGCTTCCAGATCCAGATGCTCCACTTGGTAGGGTCGTACTGCCACCACTCAATGGCGTTGCGGTAGTCCGAGGGGAACTCGTGGTGGAAGTTGTGGTATCCCTCACCGAGGGTGACGATGGCGGTGATGACGTGGTCACGAGGAGAGTTGCGGTCGTCGAAGGGCTGCTCACCGAGCCAGTGGGCGAGAGAGTTGACGCAGAAGGTAGCCTGCTGGACGAAGCAGACACGGAGGATACCAGCATAGACGAGGCCACCCCACCAGTCACCCCAGCCGAGACCAGCAACGAGCATGGGGAAGCCGAGAGCCATGAAGAGGACGCACTTGATGTAGTTCTTGTGCTGCCAGACGACGACGGGGTCCTCGTTGAGATCGGTAATGTCTGTTCGGCCCTGGCGCTTAGGGTTCTGCTTGAAGACCATCCAGCCCATGTGGGAGTAGAGGAGACCCTTGCGGACAGAGTAGGGGTCCTTGTCGGTATCGGTGTAGCGGTGGTGCACGCGGTGACCATACGACCACCATCGGATGGAGCCCTGGACGGCGCCAGCGCCGACGGCAGCGAGGTAGATCTTGAGGGGAAGAGTGCCCTTGTAAGCGGAGTGAGACCACATACGGTGGTAACCTGGAGAATTGTGAGTATTCAATCTTGTTTGGATCCGGCCAAAACAATGAGCGTCCTGACGAAGCGAAACTTACCAGCAGTAATACCCAGACCAGTGTTGACGTAGTAGATGACGGCGAAGATGGCGGTCTTGAGCTGGAGAGGAACCCAGTAGGCCGAGATGAAGCCAATCATGGGAACGATGACAACGAGAGTGGTGTTGAGCCAGTTGATGTGCTGGTGGATGTTCTTCCAGGTCATCGGGACGTCGGAGATATGGACCTTGTTGGCGTTGTTGTTCTTGGCACCGCCAGCTCGGAGAGGGACGTAGTCCTTGGTGCCATCAGGGAAGGCCTGGGCCTGCTTGCCCGCGGCGGTGGACGACGACATGTTGATGGCGGCTGTCCAAAACGATCTCTAGGTGTTGAAGATGGCGATGGCAAGTGTCGTCGGGAAGAGAGAGCCCAGCACACACGAGAACCAAGAGGAGATGGCTTCTCGACGTAGTGAAGGGAGGAAGGATGAGCCTTTTGTTAATGGCTATCCTAAGAGAATGATGAGGATGAGAGGAGGGAGGTTGGTCGAGAAGGCGGTTGGGGCGGAGGGTTCCAAAAGGGCTTTATATCAGACCCGACCCGGAGCCGGGCGAGGACTGGATGGATGAGAAAGAGACCGGGGGGTGTGCGGGTGGGTGTGGGAGGCGTGAGACAAGTGGAGGACGAGTGGAGGTTTCTGCGGCGGGAACAGGCCAAGCGGCCAAGCAGGAGGCACAACAAGGAGCGGAGGAGGCGAGGAGAAGGAAAGGGCACTGTACCTTGAAGCAAGGGCCCTTGTTCAAGGTTGAGGGCAGTGGCGGAGACGGTTTGTGTAGATGCTATGGATGCTGAGAATCGAATCGACGTGCGTGGCAGAGGACAAGGAACCGCAGCAAGGAGCACAGGCGATGGCGTCAAACAACCGTTGCCGTGTATCCAGATGACCAGTCCTGCCCAAGACCACCTGCTCCGTACACCAGGTCTCGCTTGATCAATCAGATCAATATGATCAGTTGGGGACGGACCTGAAAGATCAAGTTGGGGCGGAGGTTTCCTTGTTCTGTTGGAGTTTCCTTGACTGGCACGCGCTGTGTCCCTCCGACCCGACCCTCCACATCTCGTCTATACATCTCGAAGCATGAGCCTCGGTGATTCACTAACACGTCAAGAAGCCGTTGCTTGTGAAGATTGATGAGAACCAAATGGTGAGTTCTCGTGATTGTCAGCCATGACCCTACCGTTTCACTGTGTGATAAGAGGTTGAATTGTAGCGTCCATTGGCACACCCCTGCCGTTTGTGCATGAACAGGGTAAGAAAATCCATTGGGGATGGACGGACGGAGGAGAAAAAAAAAGAGAGGCTCAGAGCAAATCCTCCTGCGAATGGCCAATGCCACTCCCGTCTCCCTCCGTTCCGGCCGCCTCCCGGCAACTCCAGGTACCCAAGCCAGGTCCCATCAGGAATAAAATGGATATGGGTACCTGGTCGGTACCCTCCTGAGGGTTGTTGGCTGGGCCATCTCAGTCACTAACATGAAAGCTCTTGGTCAAGCTAGGGGGGATTGGCAGTTGTCGGGCTCGGAGAAGGCGAGACAGTATGGACTACCGGAAGTACCGATCAGGTAGCTTGATCAGTTTAGAGCTGAGAATTTGACCATCTGAGCGGCGACAGAGAGGAATCCCATCTTCTGCAAGCCAGGAATGCGAGCCTGTCACAACCTTTGACAGCCGCCGCGATTCTGATTAACAACCTGAGTCCCAGTCCCCGCTCCCTGCGTTGACAGATGCCGAGATCTCCCATAACCCAAAGTGAAAAGGATCAAAAAACGGGTGATGCCCAAGAATCAGCCCATGATTGCGAAATTCGCCGCTGGGTATTCGACAATTGATGGGAGAGGGGACAGAGGGAAAAAAAGAGCTGGGCCAGGTACACGACAGGGGGTGAAGCTCTTGTCGACGTCAAAGCTCAACACCTTTTTTCAAATGGATGATGTGCACACCACCCCTTCCCC
>SSHR01003257.1:0-31661 GCA_006518225.1 Fusarium neocosmosporiellum | reverse complement strand
TCGGTGAACTCTGCCGATCTAACAAGAACTGCCCAATGGATAGGAAGCCTCGTGCAGATTGCCGTGGAAACTGGCTGCGAGTGTCTGCATCCTCGAGGTTGTGGAATTCCCGGTGCTGCATTACCCTTTCGGGAGTTGAAGGTTGGGAATATCTGGCTTCCCCCAACGTCGACTTGCCTACCTGTTCTCTCCTCCTCCTTCTCAACCTTTTCCTTTCTCCCCTCTCCTCCCCCATCGCTCTCCTTGTTCTTACTATCCTCCATCATAACTCAGACCCTTCCAGTCTTGATCATCATTCCTCCCTTTCATACATACCATCAATTTGCTTCCGTCCACCAAGAGACATGCCTCACTCACCGCCATTCTTGCATGCTCCCGTTCTGTCTTGTTATTCGTCCTCGCAGATCCACGCTGCACAACAACTCCAGCGTAAACCTCATGTCGCCTGTCGATGCGCCGCGCGTAGCCTCTAGGCTTTCCGTCGGGGACTCGGCCCGCGCCGCCTGAAGACAACTCTTTCACTCCTCCTCGGGGGTTGTGAATCTCCTGCCCCCTTCCACCGCCGTGACGTGAAGATTCAAATTTCGAGCTCACCGACCATCTTTGTTGGGGCTGCTCCTCCACCCCTCCATCCCTCCAAGGAAGCGAGCATGCCGCTGCGTAAGTTCAGCTGTGCGATCGATTTACCGTGAAACATGTTTCCATGAGCACATCATGTAAGTAGCTCTGCCATCCCACTCATGTAGCTAGATATCCACGACCCCGCCTCGCATGTGAAGTATCCCTGGATTTATGAAGCGCCGATCGCGGTCGAGACACTTCACTCCACAAAGACGCTGTGATCGACCTTCCATCACAGCGCGATAGTGCAGGATCTTGTTGCGCTTGGCTGCGCTAGGGTTACCCGCCATATGTAAGACATTGGTCAGGATGGTATGACCTTTAGGAGAAGCTGCTGCGGTGACAGCGCTCACAGTCAGTAGGGGCGTATCGAACGAAGTCCCAGAAGATGGACAAGGAGGGGGAACAAAGAGTTGGTGGAGATATGGGTTGGCGTCCCAAAGGGGGCCTTGTCTGTGAGGCGGAAGACCAAAGTTATGGCATCGAAAGTGGTGGAAGATGTTCGTCATTCTTACTGCGATGAAGGACGCAAGATATTGAAGGGGTATTGACGTCCCGGAATAGCTTCAGCCAACTGCTGAATCGATGAATTACCTATGTCTGCAATCCTCTTCGTATTGAATCCTTGTAAACATCGGCTCTCTCGCCATAACATGCCATGAATCATTCAGTGGATATCCGGAGTGTGAAAACACGGTCGTCAACTGACAACCTATCGTAGTAACCAGCAGGCTTATAGACGAAAGCCATCCCGTCGAAGGAGTTGATGCAGCCCCTCATTAGCCGTACGCCGACCTATCCAGCTTGGGCCCTTCTTTTCCCACATAATCCGCACACTCCGCAGTCGCTAGCGTTATGATACTGCGTGTCCTTGCACGAGTCGCTCAAACATGCCCACGAGCCCGGTGCAGACGAAGGGTCAAGTACGTTGGCACACATGGCACATGTGAGTGCCAGACCGAGGTTGGCGTACGAACACATGGAGCATGTTGTCTCGGCTGGGCTGTTACGCGTGAGAGAGCTACTGCTCGCCCTGGCTGTTGTTGTTATTGTTGTTGTTGTTGTAGGTAGGCCGTGTTGGCTCTTGACCGCCGTCGAGCTTTTGCTAGAGGCATCATGACGATCTGTGGTGGGCCTCACTGGTTCTTTGATTCCTCCGGGCTCGTGATCGGGCTCCTTCTTGACCTCGATGGCCGGTGTCTTGGTCGAGGAACTGCTCTTTCGGACGCCAGAGTTTTGCGCCTTTATGGTCCTCAGAGCTTGAGGCTCGGAATGTTCCTGTTTGATCCCTCTGATCATATTCTGAAGCTCCTTGGATTCACCCCTTGCTTCAGGGTCATTTGCGTCCTCATCTTCGCAGACCTTGACCATCCCTCTTCCTTGTCCATCGACGAGTCTCTTGCCGTCAACATCAACCGCATCTTTAGAGTCGGCTCCCGCTTCGTCTTCGTCCTTGGTAGGCTCCGGCTCTGTCTTCTGCTTTTCGAAGCGAGCCAGTGCAGCCGCTGCCCGGAGCTCCCGTCCTCTCATGCTGCCGGCCACTCGAGGCTTGGCCTGAATCTGTCTTCCACTCTCGAGCTTAACTTTAGTCTCGTCATCCGCTCCTAGTGTGACTCCATTCTTGCCAAACTTCTTGAGAATTTTCCTCTCTTTCCTCTCCTGATAAGATAGTTGCGGCTTCGCTTTTCTCTTCCTCCGCGATTTGTATGTGCCTCCACATAGGTGCTCTGGCAGAACGTCATCAGCGAGCACCGTATTCTTCTCCCAGGCGCCAGTAGCCAGGTTAGAACCCCTTCCCCAGAGGCCATCTCCAGTGTAGCCCTTGGACCACAGGTCATGCATCTGGGCAGCGTACGAGTTGCGAACAGCCCAAAACGCTCGCGAGTGGTTCATCTGCTTGCAATGGGCCAGCTCATGCATCATAACCATCTGAACGTAGTTGAATGGTAGCCACCGTCCGGTACTTGGAGACTTGAGAACGAGCTGAACAACCTCGCCGGCGTTGAAGTTCCGCCCGACGAATTCACGATTGGGCTCGTATTCCTCCAAGGAGGTTACGTAGAGGTGGTGTTCTCGCATGATGGGGCCTTGTGGCAAGTGTTAGCGGCAGGCTCCAAGATATGGGGCAAGAATTATCTTACGGCATTGCGCTGCTATTCTTTCGAGGAAATCTTGTGCTATCTTCTTGTCTGGGCCTTCCAGGGGCTTGATGAAGACGATGTTGGGATTAGGCTGCGACTTCTTCTCGTTCAGCCGCTGCCATCCAGCAACCATTGCAGCAAGTCGGTCGTCGCAACCAGGATTTCAGCCGATAAAGAGGTTGATATGATCGTTTGCGATGAATTGAAGGGATTCACGTTGGTTCAACTACAGAAGGGGACTCGAGTGAATGACGCAGTGTTGCAAGGGGTTCCTGAGTGGAGTCCGTTGTAGACGCGTAAAGTGGGAAATCTCATTGCGCGAGGTCATGTGACCACCTCCATTCAACGGCACTCATTAATGACCCAGGTGAAGGCTTCACTTTTTGTCTCCTGAGCAGTTGAGACAGTTGAAGGTAGATAATTCTATAAAATCTATAAGATCTAGTGACATAAATCATAATCTATTGCACATCCTATCTCTAGGGCTCCTGCATCATCAAGGTCAAATGCTCGCTCATATCCATGCTATCTGCTTCAACATCAAAAACACCCGCTAATGCCGCTATGCTATACGCCTTTCGTAACCAAAATTCTCTAATCAGATGTTGCGCTTCTAAAATCCGATCTCGCCTCAACATTTGCAACTGCACTTTGGAGTGCACTCGTCAGGTCGACATGGAATAGGGGCGTGTCCAAGCCATGGACAACTGCACCTCTCCGTCTCTGCTTCTCTAATTCTCCTGGCGACATGGCGCCATGTGACTGCCCAGGAGAGAAACCGCCAATCAATGCCTCTTCTTCGGTTGGGTCGGTATGCCTGGGAGCGACGTCATGGTAGCTTATTTCCCGAGCCAGCGCTGCAGCAGAATCTTGTCCTCCAATCTCTGCCACACTGAAGATTGACTTCCATCCATGTTGCGCTCCTTCGCCGTCCGGTTTCACCCCGAAGCCTGCAGATACAAGGGCCCGCTTTGTCCATCTATTGTTGATGCAGGCGAAGTGCCAGTCGACCATGTCAGGGGCCACGTACAAGTCAAGTTGATTCCGAATATCGATGAGTCGCTGGACAGAGGTGATGTCGACATTGTTGACTGAGCTAAAATCCATAATTACCGCTTTCAGTGTTGGCAGCCGAGAATCCGAGTCCGCATGTGCAGGCCGCTTCGCAGATTTCCTCGGTCCTGGGTTATTCCAAGGCCTATCCCCTGGGCGTTCAAAGGCCTCGGGGCTGCTACGCCGAGTCTGCACTTGGATGAAGTCGGTGAGATAATCCAATGATGAGTTTGCGTTTGGATAGTTGAAGCCTTCGGAGAAGCGATAGATGAAGATTCCTGGATATGGGTGATCGACCTTGACTTCGGGGTTAGAGCCATCGCCATGGTCGAGTGGCAAGAAGATGTTCCTCGCCGAAGTTTCTGGGTTCTCGAAGGTGCCATATTGCCCCACGACTTTTCGATGATCATCCCCAATAACGTGGTCGCCAATGACTGAGTGAACCTTGACTTTGCCGAGGAATCGGCCGTTGGCTTTGAGGATCCGGTAGAGAAGAACAGCCCCTGAAAGACAAACAGTGGAATACAACCCATCCTCGATCTGAGCAAAAATGCTAACGAAAACACCAGTGAAGAAGATGAAGACTTCGACAGGGGAAACCCTCCAAAACTGGTAAATGGTGTTTGGAGGCGTGACGAGATCGCCAACCGCGTGAATAATGACAGCTGCCAGAGCAGCGCTCGGGATATAGAAGAAGACGGATGTCAGGAGATATGTTGCCAGCAGAACAACAATTCCAGTGATGATACCCGCAGCAGGCGTCCGTACACCAGCCTTGGACTGGATTGCCGTCCTGCTGAAAGACCCAGTGGAGGGATATGCACCAAGGAAGGGTCCAATGAGATTGGCCATGCCAATGGCAACCATTTCCTGTGATGGATCGATCGTGTAGTTGTTGACCCTTCCAAATGACTTGGAGATGGCGATGTGCTCTACGAGTAACACAATAACCGTGGCTGGTAGGTGTGGCCCAAACTCGGAGACCAGTTCAGATGTTATCTTTGGTGTGCCTACGTTTTGAAATCCTGTAGTGTCATTAGCCTCGAAGCCCTTTACTAGGTAGAGATCTGAAGCAAACTTACCCTTCGGAACAGTTCCCAGAATTTTGAAGAGTGGATCATTTCGTCTATTCATGTTGAGAACCCAGCTTATAATCGTGTACACCAAGATGACAAAGACGGTCCGCATTGTATTAGCGAAGAACAAGACGCGTTTGTGCTTCGGAAACCGTTCTGCCGCGGCGCTGAAGCTCATGCGAATGAGGTATAGGATGGTCAGGGCCGACAAGCCGACGGCAGCATCAAGTCTTGCTTGGACGAGGTGCTTCAGTGTGTTGGTCAGAACTTGATAAGGAGACTCGCGGTTTGAGAACCCTGTCAGTCCCAGAAGAGCAGGCAACTGGCCGACGCAGATGGTGATAGCAGAGCCCGTCATGAAGGCTGAGAGGGAGGTGATGGAGATGAGATCGACTATCCAGCCACATCGGAGTAGTCCAATAAGAAGCACGACGCAGCCCGCGACAATAGACAAAGCCGATGCAATGACATGAGCTGGAATATCGTGCCCTGAGGATTGGATGTCTTGGATTACATTGCCAACCACGGTGGAGAGAACGGCGACGGGGCCAATAGAGATATCCTTGGATGTGCCGAATATCCAGTAGATCAGAACGCCGATGAATGATGAATAGAGACCGAACTGGGGCTCCAAGTTTGCGAGCATGGCATAAGCCATTCCCTGGGGGACAACGACAGCACCGATGGTGATGCCAGCGACCAAGTCTCCAGCAAACCATTGCAAGTTATAGTGACTAATCCATGTCACGAAGGGAAATAGAGAGGTCCCATATTCGGCCAACTCGTCTAGCGACGGGATCTGCTCTTGAAGCCATTCTGCTGATGTGGGCTCTCTCTCGTAGAAAGAAGTATTGCTCTGGATCGACAGAATGGATTCGCCTCTGGTGACCTCGTCCTGTGAGTCCGACTTTTGGTCATCGAGCTTGATGCCTAGGACGTTGGCCAGGCCGAGGCCAAACGTGGTGGTGCGGCCTGGCATTGGAGCGGCTTGAAGATGTTTTACACGGTTCCAAAGTATGGGATATCGTTCAAGACATGAGATAAATTGGTTGAGAAGCGGTGTGTAAGTCTCCGTTGACGTGTCTCGATGAGTGGAGTAAATCAGTTATTCGAGGTGGGCTATCAGAGTTCTGTAACGTGTCGGGCAGCGTTTCGTAAGGCAGGCCGTTGGACGGGGAGATCAGGTATCTGAGAATAGCTGGGACTCGTCGTGTAATATGCCAAGCAGTCAGGGAAAGCAACCAAGACCCCCATTCATAGGCAACTCCCCGAGACACGAGATGTAATCATCAGGGCAGGTTGGCGTAACTGATTCGACACAGGAGCGTGGAGGAAGATAGGCCAGCGAGGGTGATGTAGTCCACAAAGGGGTGTAGAGATGGTGTCCTGACGAATAGGACGGCAGTATAGAGGTTGTTCCTGGTCTTGTGGTCTGGGGTCTCAGGTCAGCCCGATGACGAATATCGTGGGGATAAAGACGACATCGCGAGCCCGAGCATGGAACAATTAAAGAAATGGGGAAGAAGAGACGGGAATACGACTTTGGGTTTCAATCATATGGATCCTGCGTCATGAAAGAGATGTAATCAATATTACAAAGCAAAAGAAAAATGCACAAGAGTGAAAGAAAGTGCCATAGGGTTGTTCCACTGGGAATGTCAAATTTCAAACCCGACGTCCATCTCGAGAGCCAACAAACGTTGGGACTTTGATCGGAGCATCGGTAGTCGGTAGCCCAGCATGGAGGGGCAGATCGGGCCGTCGCGGCCTCTGCATTGGACGACGATCGATGGCATTATCCATCTCTACCCACGCAGATGACGAAGTCGCGCGACGCTCGGGCGGCTTGTGAGAGCTCTGTGAGAAGCCAGAGTTGGTGGTTTGACTGGCATGATCGATGTCGCAATCGCCGCCTTGCCTTTCGCGGTAATAGCGCTGCCGTTTCCCGCGCCTGCGGTTTGTGTGACCGTCTGCGCAGCTGAGAGAACAACACCAAACCCCACGCTTCATGTCCAATAGTTGCCACTTGGATTGGGATCTCGGGGAAGAGAAGCGATCCTCCAGTTGTCATGACAAATGCTGCCCAGGTTTGCCGGCTTGTTGGTATACAGGTGCGTCTGGAGGAAGAGCTGCCAGTAGAGATCAGTCAGTAGGATACATCTGGAAGATACTTACAACTGTCCGGTCATGACCAGGACTGGTAGATCTTGTCATGACAGCGTAGAGAGTTCATCTTCCAGGTTGTGATGCCTCGTAAGTTAGCATTGTTCATATCAAAGTTAAAGAGTCATGATGTGATTGTGGAAGAAGGCGTCGGTGTGGACCTTGGTTATTCTCATGTAGGCCTTTTCCCTGACACGGCACGTGGGAAGAAACTCTGAATCCAGGACCCAAAAACCAAGCCTGCAGCATCTCAAACACACATTATTCCCATCAGCCTCACTTGGAAATAAATAAGAACCAGGATCAAGCTATGCATATCTCAAAGTCGGCGAATCGGTACACCAGGTCCCGACTGTAACCTTACCAATAGCCCAGCACCCACCACCCCAGCCTCTCAAATTGGTCCTCATTCCAGGCCAGCAACAGCACAACTGGCATCAAGTAGACAGTGAAAGACGGAATTCATTCCCAGCTCCACGGCTGAGCTTGAAGACATTTGGAAAGAAAGTCATTGCAGTTGACTCTCGCTAACTTACACCTGCACCGTTGTCGCTGGCTGCTGGCTCAACGCGAAACAAACACGATGCGCGCACTTTGTCCCACCAAATATTGAAACCGCCAACTCCATTAGCCGTCAGCCAGCCTCCAGCCTCCCCGCTAACCTCTGGAGCACAACGACTACCTTAGTTCCATGCTGATTTGATTTTGATTTTGACCTTGACTCTGGCATCATCAGCCCTAATACACTATCAAGTCTTCCATAGTGAAAATTCCTCCTCTCCCCCTCCATCTTGCCCTCCGCAATCCTTCCATGCCCATCCAGCCTTAGCATCGCAACCATGTCGGAGCCCTCCTCCAATGCCTCCTCCGCCTCCTCGACGAAGCCCGCGATCCCTTCGCTCCCCGCCTCCATCACCACACAGCTTCAGCCCCCGCCATCACCACGAACTCACCGCGTCCTCCGCCGCCTGCAGTCCGCGCACACCCTCCGCCCTCAGAACCCGCCCTCGCTCATCTCGCAGCAGCGCCTGCGCGAGACACAGACACAACGCAATGTCTCGCCCACGAGATCCTCCCCCGTGCCCGGCGCTGGCCCGACCGCATCGTCTGGCACGTCCCAGAGCATCAATCGCTCACCACAGCGCGGCCGCGCTAATAGCGATGCCACGCCCCCTCTCGTCCACCAGATGAACGTCGTCACGGCCAGCAAGCGTGCCGGAAGCAAGAAGCCCGTCTTCTCGCATGGACATCTCTCGCTGCAACAAATCATCCGCGAAGGTCCCACCGATGGAGACTTTCTGGGCGCCCTGGAGAGTGCGCGATGGAAGGTCATTGATGGAGGAGTCAAGAGTGCTGAGGATGGCATGGTAAGATGAGCATTGGCATCCACTTCTCCAGGTTCTTTTTGCTAACGCCGCTCTCTCGTTATAGTCAACACTCAGGATATACGTCTGGCTGGTTCTCCTAGACGCCCCCATCCTCTCGACCGACGACTACCTCGCCCTCATCCACCGTGGCGCTTCTCCCGCCTACTCCAAGATCCGAAACGACACCTTCCGCACCCTCACAACAGATCCCCTCTTCCGTCGCCGTGTCAGCGAGGCCAGTTTGATCCGACTACTGAACGCCATCGCATGGAAGCTCCACGACGCCCGCGAAGAGCAGCGCCAGAGCCGCCCAAGCAGCAGCCGCGCCTCTCTCCCAGGGGACAGCAGCGTGTCGGGTCATTCCCAGGCCAGCACATCATCACCTACTGCTCGTAATCGCGCCCGCGCCCTGACACTTACTACTGAGGGCTCTGAGTCCGGCGCGGGAGCCACGACTCTCGAGCCCGGCACCTACGTACAGGGCATGAATGTCCTGGCCGCCCCATTCCTCTACGCCGCCCGAAGCGAGGCCGAAGCCTTTGTCGCCTTCCACTCTCTCCTGACGCGCGAGTGCCCAGGATACATCCGTGGTGCCATGGACGGCGTCCATCGAGGTCTTACCCTCGTGGACAAGGTCTTGGCGATCGTGGATCCCAAGTTGAGCATGTATCTCACGGCCAAGGGGCTTTCAGCCGAGATCTACGCCTTCCCCTCAGTCCTCACTCTGTGCGCCTGCACGCCGCCCTTGCCAGAGGTGCTGCGGTTATGGGACTTTTTGTTCGCCTATGGGCCGCATCTCAACATTGTGTGCATTGTGGCACAGCTCACCATTATGCGATCCCAAATTCTCCAATCACCAAGGTATGATTCATCCCATCTTGTCCTGGTTGAAGCATAGTTCTGACACGATAATAGTCCCAACAAGGTCTTGAGATCCTTCCCCCAACTTAACGCCGATCTCGTCAAGTCCGTCACCATTGGCATTATTAAGAAGATTCCAGATGACGTCTATGCCGAGATCGTATCCCATGCTCTCTGATAAGGGCATTTACTAGTGGTCCGAGCAACTCGAGATATCCCAAGGTACCTTGGTACTTTGCTCAGATGCTGTTGTATGACACAACCACACCAAGCGAGACCACGAACCAACAGGGATCCTGGCCGCGACCTCACTGACGTGCATGCCGCCACGCGAGTCGGGGGGTCATCCTCTATGCAAGGGGCGTGGCTCGCAAACCCGAGGGTCCCGCAGCCTGACCAGCGCCGGCACCGCGCCATGCAAGTCAAGATAGACGAGCCGAGCCGGGCCGCTGCGGCTGCAACGGCGTCCTGATGTATTTATGTTTTAACGGTTTATGATTCAAGGTTCAAATGCGTAATGACTAGGGGGACACAGTACATATTTGTATGATTATAGTTTTCTGGCAACGTTGAATGAAGATGGAATCATGGAGTTGCCCTACTACGATGGATGGCTCTGGGATGGATGAATGAATATATGAACGCTTTCGTCTATTATTAACCTTAAAGCCCGAGGCGTAACGAGGCCTCGGGTTGTTTCTGCTCATACACATAATTCCGTGAGTGTCGACTCTCGACACGTTCCCAGTCTCCAAGTTAACGCCGGTTTACATGCAATTACTTTTCGTCAAACGACATGAGGCTCCCTCTCTGGTCTATGCCGGACAATGAGAGCCAGGGTGATCTTCTGCTTTGGCCACCCCCATAGGTAGCATCCACTATGCCAAAACTACATGTCAGTGTAATACACCGAGTAGCGAGGGGTATTCCTCATAAAGGTGTCCACAAGATATTGCGGGAGATGAGGGCGAAACCTCTTTTCCAACTCTATCACTTCCCCCCCAGACTGCTCATCATCCGAACATGCCATGGGGACGCCGTGGTGGTCTGCAGTGTTGTCTGCCACATGGTGCTTCGGCGTGCGAATCTTTGCAGGGTGCAGCAACTGCGTTAGTTGTCTGATTCGAACCAGGGCTCCATTCAACAGCACCCGCTCGAACCAAGAATGAGGCGTGTTGAGCACCGTCATTCTCAACCTTATTATTTGATCTCGATAGAGGTCTAGTGAAAGAGCACCTCATCCAAGGCTGAAGCCAGTTGCAGCTGATGCCTCTAGTACGAAGGGCAACCAGCCTCAGCTCGGAGGAAAGCATTGGCAAAGAACGTTTGCATGGCTGTGTAGTGGAACAGGATACCACCGAGGACAGCGGCGTGCCACAGGTTGTGGCTTCCGCCAACGTAGTCGAAGCAGCCGGGGAACCATCGCTCGGGGATCTTGCTGGCGTAGACCACGGCCCCAGTGAAGTAGACAAACATGGATTTAGAGATAGGAGAGTAAAAGTCGTAGACAAAGTCTGGGCCGTGAGTCCACCCGAGCTGGACCATTGGCATAAAGCCGGTCAAGGCCAGGCCAACATAAAAGGCAACGCGAGCCCATGCCATGTCGGCGCCGTTAAACCGAGGATGCCATGGGAGGATGACGCCTCCTATTCCGAGGAAGGCCGTCAAGCACATGTAGGTCCACCGACTGAGAGGGTCGCAGTAAAAGGCCGTGTACTCGGTTGTCATGATAGAGGCGGCGATAAGCAGGGAGATGCCGGTGTAGTCGACGCAAGCAAATATGGAGATAGCGTCGACATCGGCAACGGCATTCATTGTGTGCCAGACGGTTGAGCAGACCAATGTCAGACAAGCCATGACGAAGAAGACGCCTGCCACAAAGACGTCGGTCTTGGTGCTCAGCGTAAAGTTGTCGCTGCTCGGGTAAAAGTAGAGAGCGATCGCCAGCACCAGAATAAGGCCCAGAGCGTGGGACCAGATGTTGACCAGCTCGTTGGACAGGTTGAATGCGGAACGGACACACTCAAGCTTGGATTCGGTAAAGCGATATCCCTTCTTAATGTGAGGGTTATTCCTCCAAGGCATGGGGAGGTCTTCGTAGCAAATAAGGCGGCCCTCCTTGGCCTGAACAATGGCTTGCTGGATGTGCTCCTCCAGGGATAGGGCAGCCTGAATGGCACGTTCAATACCTTCGTTGGCGACCCGGCGGCCTTCGTCCATGAAAGCCTCGGCGGCGTTAGCGGCATTTGCAAAACCCTGCTCGCGAAGCTTATAAGCGCGCGTCTCGAAATCAGAGAGCATGTTCTCGAGCAGGTCCACGCCGACACGAGCCTTTTCATTGAGCGATTCGGCAGCCTCGAGGGTCTCATGATATCTCGTCTCAAGAGTCTCGACCATGATGTGTAACCGACGTCGTCCTGCGCCGAGGACTTCTTCAGAGGCATGGGAACATCGTGTGCGAACAGTCTGGAGGGTGGAAAAGGCGCGGGAAATGCTCGAGTCCTTGCTCAGGTCGACATAGTTCTCGATAAAGTCGAGACGGCGCTCGAGCTCAGAGAGGAACAAGTCCACCTTGAGGAGGAGGCCCTCTTCGCCATCCATGATATGGCCAATGATAGATCGTCTCCGGGGAATGAAAAAGGAGTGTCGTCTCCTTCGAGGTTCGGCGCGGGGACGAATATCGGATCCAGAGGTCGCAGCCAAGGTATCGTCGTCACGAGCCTGGTAGGCACAGGCCGTGGTGATGGCGGTGGTAACATCGGACATGGCGGCGACTGGTAACTCGGGGCGAGGCGCCGTGGTGTATATGCCGGCGACGGCTGGCTGACGGGCGTTGGAGCGCTGAAACAGTTGAGGCAGTGAGTGGCGGCCCTTCCAGTCGGCGGTGCTGGTTTGCGGCGATAGGGACCCGACTGGCGCTCTACATCCAATGCGTGTATGGCTTCGTCGAGGCCACGAGCGAAGGATGAGGAGAGCAATTGGTTGCTGAGACGGAGACGGCTATATCTATCGGGAGAAGTTGGGCGCAGCGAACGCACGCCTGCGGGCCCTGCGGTTGATTGGACGCGGGGGCAACGATTACCGAGTTTGGCGGCGGTTGGGACTGGAATTTTTTTTTCCCTCCTCTCGTATGAAACGTTGAATAAGGATCTGCAGGTAAGCCAAGCCTTGGCATGGATGATGTGATGGATATAAATCTAGGGGATTGTAAGTGGGAAAGGAGAGGAAGTCCCGTGGGGACGAGCAGCAGTAGCAAGGAGAGACGGGCTACGGGTTACACGGAAAGGAATGGGGGAGAGAGTGAAGGAGCATGAAAGTAGAGAGATTGGACTGAGCTATTGATGAGGGAAAGGAAATCGACAAAATGGATCCCAGTAGCTGAAATGACGGCTCCGGGGGCGGCCTTGGCGTCCATCCATCCATGGTCTAGAGGGAACCCCGATGGTCCCTTGTTGGGCATGGAAGTTGTTAGCGGCCGCCACCCTGAAAAACCGCCTGCAGAGACGATTGGGCAGTCCACGGGCATCGCTGGAGAGGACGACGCAGCTTGACCAAAAACAAGCCCGGTACGTCAGAGCTTGGCAATTAAAATCATCAACTCTAAATCAAACACAGACGCCCAACGGTGTCTCTTCTACCAGAAATCACATATCAGCAAAACAGCTGCAACTTGCTGATCCTCCATGTCTTGAGTCTTTTTTTCCAAGACGGGTACCTCGGCTAGCTACAGTACAGTACCTATCCCCGTGCAGCACCTCCTCAGCTCGCCACGGCCCGCCTGTGGATTTCAGTAGCGGAAGAGGGTGTTTACTTGCACCAATAGCGCACCAAACTCAGAGACGCCTCCGGTGTCCCCCACGAGCCGATGCAGTAGGAAGGGATGCCGCCCGGGTTGTGGTTGGCCCCTGTTCCTGGGCCAAGGATGATGGATCGGAGAGAGGGAGGGGTTGCTCAACACATGGCGTGCCCAAGGGGGACAGCAGCTGGTCTGAACGTTGGAACATCACCAGTCGACAGCGCAGAATCTCCAGCTCGAGGTCCAGCGCTGGTAATACACGATTTACTTAATTAAAGCTGATGCTAGCCCAAACAACTTCAAGCTTGGTTGCGCCTAGTTCTTGCTCTCTTCTCGGCTCCCGAACCTCGTAAGCAGCCGAGAACAGGCTAATGCTGGCTGGTTTTAATCTTGGTCACCTCAATTAGACAGGGGCTTGGGGTGATCCAGAGCTCGATGCCCGTGATTCCAGACTGATTCAGACAGCCATCTCGAGATCATGAGTTGCACCCCATCACACCACGATGCCAAGGTGGAAATGACGAGGTGAGCCCGTCGTCTCTATCACATGCTATCTCGTCGTCCAAATCCCGAAACGATCCAGTCCGAGCACTCAAAGCCCCAAACAATCGCTCCTCGCGCTAACTACCAAGAGTTGAGAGCGCGTCTTCTCCTCGACCTCATTCCATCGTGAATGTCCTCCCTCTCCTCTCGCGTTTCCCCATGTCTTGAAAGCCGTCACGGGACCGAGTACAGCCCACACTCAGAGCCGAAACCTCCAGTTCCTCACTTTGACTTGGATGACCAAAGTCCAGCTGAAGCGGGTAAGGCACGCCAAGTCGCTCCCTTTTGAATTGCTGTCGATCCAAAACCCCAAAATGATGAGTCCGAGTGAATGTGTTGCTCTATGGAACAAATGATGAAAGTCCGGTCTATGGCGTACTACGGAGTGATAAGGGCGACATTTGCCCGCCTCCCAAAGAAAGGAGTACGCGACCCATCTTGCCGTCATGCGTGCTCCCCAATGTCACGAAGATGCTAGGTTGGCGTTTCTATCATTGTAGTTGTATGCAAGGGCGAATACCTGTGATTCAAGTAGACGTCACTGCCCGTTCTTGAGTACATATGGATGCCACCAGGAAGCATATCAGCTTTCACCAGCAATGTTTTCATTATCAGATTCGTCAGAAGCCGGAACAGAAGTACATGCCTCGCCGGGGACAAGGTCTGCTCTTTTAAACTGCTCAACATTCACTCGTGTGTCAACATAGCTAGTGAACAGCCAGAATTCGTTGAAGACATGTGTAAGAGACTCAAGTCACTCTCGAGGGATGGCAGCAGCGTTAGGTAGTTCATAAGGTGAGGATGTCATCTCCCCAGGGAGTAGAAGAAAACAATTCTTCCTAAATTGTAAAAAATTGTAAAGATCTTCGGAGACTAGTCGAAGCCCACCAGTTCCAAAATTCGGATTATTCCAACGCGTTTATCACGTTGAATCCTCGAGGTCTCGTCCTCTTCAGTCCAGCCTTGGCCCCGCTCCACTTTTCCCCAGTCTCACTTTCTGTCCCTGCAGGAACACAATTGTCGCTCGGGACTGCCGGAGCTCGGGTCATTTCATTCATCTCCTTCATCAGTAGCCATTTCCCCCTCCGGCACACCGCATCTCGCCTCTCGTTACCTTCGGATATCACACTATCACAATCAAGGCCAGCAACCATGGCTATCGACAAGCTGGTCAAGGAGCCGAGTCTCGTCGCGGTCCTACAGATTTCGGACCAGGCACGCGACCAGGCGAGCGCTCTTGTCAACCTCGCTGAGCAGCCACACAATGAAGCATCCGCACCAGCCGAGATCCAGTCCGAAATCGCAAAGCAGCAGAAGCTCCTCTTTACCACCATGGCCCACCTGCGTGGACTGCATCGAAACGCCAGCTTGTCCGCTCGTGAGACCAAGGCCGAGACTGCTGAGGCGCGTCAAGAAGTCGATCGTCTACATCTCCAGCTCCAGAACTTGTACTATGAACAAAGGCACCTACAAGGAGAAATTACTGCCTGCGAGTCATACGAGTAAGCGTCGTCGCCTTCCACTCAAACAAAGACGAGTCGAGGCATGCCTCCGACTAACACTTCCCAGCCACAAGTACCAACAACTCCCTCTCATCCCCGTCGAAGAATTTCTTGCCCAGCAACCCGAACATCAAAGCGACGACGAAAACACCCTCATGGTGGCCCGCATCGACCACGAACGAGCGGAACGTGAAGCCCTCGAACAGCAGCGCCAGGAGCTCCTAAAGCGCAAACAAAAGCTCATCGCTGATAACAAGAGACGAAAGGATGACTTGGCCAATCTGGATAATGACTTGGAAAAGTTCATTGACGTAAGTATTACTGAATTTTCGTGCCAAGAAGACAACTCTTTGCAGATTAGGTCTAACCTCCTGTCAGGCCGCAAAACCGATCCAGAAACTTTTCGACAAGGCACCCTAGACATAGCAAACCAAAACGCGAAGAGGACGGAAACGGTCGAAGGGGGGATTATGACCCATGGCAGTGAAGGGCTCATTATCAATGGCGGATGCTCCATAATCCGCCCAGTGCGAAGGAGGTTGTATAGAAAGGTGCGTATAGTTCCAGAACTGGTGCTGAAGATCACGAGTTGAACAAACCAAGGCAGGGGCTCTCTGGATTGGCGCAAGGCGTTTGGGGAATAATCGATTCGGTTACCGGAAAACAAGTCTCATTCGACTAGCCTGAAGGCACTCGGCGAGATATCAGATACCCTTCGAGATTATCGAAATACCCAAGGATTCATCTCAATTTACCGTGATCACCAATACCGCCCCTCAGCCGCACATTAGCGTTTTCTGAAATCGACACGAAATCAACAAGGATCGACCGATGAGGGCGCATTGATGGCTGATTATATCGAGTACTAATGGAACTGCTTACATCCCGCGGAATAGGAGCACCAGCTTTGTCAGTTATACGCGAACTTTCTGACATGATTCACGACAGGCTATCATGGAAGCAGTCTTCTTGACAGCAATATCCAGGGCGCACTTGAACGGCCAATTCCCTCGCGTCCTCAGGTCTTGTCTGGACACCGCCACATAGGCGCCGATGTTGGGGACTAATCAAGAATGGGACCTTCGTTATCTCGAGGGACTTGGTTCACTAACAATTGATTCAGGCGGTAAGGGTGAGAGATGGCCACAATCCTTCAGCCTTTCCGTCTTTCAGCCTTCCAATCTCCCAAGGGTCGTGGCAGCGGAAGCCCAAGCACAACACCATGACGATTATCCATCTAACGTCGGTTACGGCGCGCCGTCGCTGTCGCAGCGAGTTGACGATTAACAGGGGGAGGTTGAGAGAAACGCAGATATCCAATCACTATGCCTCGTGGGCCAATAACAGCCAAGCATCGACGGGGGGCTGGCAGAGGTCCATGGGTTGGTGTCGACTAAATGGGGCCCACAATCCGGGTGCAACGACCATTGTCTTTCACGCGCCTGAAAAAAAGAAGCTTAGGAGCTTGTCGCTACTCCCTCCCGCTCCGCCAAATTTGAGCCCATGGCCCAACGGTTACATGGCTTTAACGGACCAAGAGCCAGTGGTAGACACGCGTGTTGTGGCAATGCATTGCGATTGACGAACGATGTCTCGGCAACCAGAACGGGCCCAAGGCGGCGTCACAGCGGCCGCACACAGGCTACCAAATCGAATGAGCCTCGTGGACACAACCTCGAGCCAGTGAACGACGGTTGCTTGTCAACGTTGTCGAGCAGACGCAGACCAAGGGTCAGCACCATGTCACTCGTGACCTGGGTTTGATTAGGATCGTGGGTGCTGGGAAATACGTCCATTCTTGAATGTGAAGTTGATCAAGATGGCGATTTTGGAGCAACGAGTTTTGATACGATCGGCTGATTGGCTATGCCATAATGTTCGACAAACGAAGAAGCAATGTACCCAGTACAGACAGGCGCGTGAGTGACCGAGTGCTATCACAGTCGACAGCGGGGGAGAGATTCAACATGACAGCCCAATTGCTGCCTATCTCCATTATCTGGCTGTTGGCGAAACGCTACCCAACGAGCCCCTTGGCCAGATGGCGAAGGAGAGACGTGGAAAACATCCCTTGATCGGATCGTCCAGAGGGAGCGCCGAGCAAAGGTTGCCAATTCGTTTCCGAAAGCCAATGCGAATATTATGCCTATCCGAAACTGACATGGGTCGAGACTCCACATGGGAAATCCAGATTCTGCTAGGCCTTGACGCCCGAGGGAAAAGCTAAAAAGGGAAATTCTATGTACGCTGATCTATACAACACAATCTACACTTCGTGTCCGTGCAATTTTAATTGCCCGTCTTGTCTGGGCACAATAATGTGCTTGGCTTGTGGATATGGACACATTGGTCAGCTCCACGTCATCTCGTCCAAATGCCTGTGTGGTGTTCTTGAAGTTGGAGGTTGAGACTTGGTTCGAGCAAGGGCCTGACAACCCCAGCTTGGATCTAGGTTCGCGCATCTTTTGGACAGCGCTTAGGGGACCCTGCGCAACACATCTCGAATCATGGGCCTCTACTTGTCTGTGACTGGTCGAACTGAGCAGCATCCGGCTTTTCTCGAGGAAGAGAAACACAGAAATTCAAGGGTTCTCCAGCCACACCTTGTTCATACTCCACCATGGACTGTTTGTTCTGCTAGCCAAGTATCAGAGGTCTACTGCTCGGTACTTCGGCCTTTAACGCTGGCATTAGCTCGTTGGTGTACTTCCTATATTGCTCGGAACGAGATCGGCTTAACCATGAGATGGAGCATGGTTCTGCTGTCCATGGCGGAAGCAAATTGGATCATGGGTTAGGAATCCCCCGTCCCACCGCCCTGCTTGGTTATCGACAAGCCAGGTTGGGAGCTCAAGGCTACAGTACTGCCGTGTGCATGGAACATGACCTGGGAGGTAACCATACCCCCGCGTGGTATAGCGTGAATCCGCATGGAGCACCTTGGTGGTGAGGATGTCTTGGCTTGAGTGTTGTCTCCTCTAGTGTTGGACCCTTGGATGCTCGCTTTGCCGATAAGTCGACGACGCCTCCCCATTCTCGCCTTCTCCTTTCCTCGCTAATGCTAATACTGGCTTCCCCATAGTAGCTCACTCATTGGAGGTTTTGTGTTGTCTGACGTCGTCAAGCTCAGCCTTGCAGGTGCACGCGAGTACACCAGCACCGAGCTCCCCCGAGCTGCACCGGTCCCAGATTTCTTCATCTACTCCCTTGTTCTTTCCGCTTCTTCCTCTTCCTCCCACCTCGAGACTTCCTCTTGTTGCTCTGTGGCAGGCTTTGAGAGCTCATCCTCCTTTCCCTTCCCTTCTCCTCGTTATCGTCTAGCCGCACGCTGCCTCTTTGGCAGTTGAAGCCTTTTCGGCGCTCTTCAACCTCTCCTATCGAGCGCGCGCCTGCGCTCTTGTCTCGAAAATGTCTCTCTTCACTTGGTGCGCTCAACGCGCCGGTGGCCTGAGTATGATCGTTTTGATTGCGCTCTGCTGCTGGGTCATATCGCGCGAGTCGACCACTGAACAGCATCGATACAAGTATGAGCAACCCAACAACCAGGGCACGTATTACTCGTCCACCTCTACGACGGGCGCGGGCATTTGGACCTACATCTTCTCATACTATTGCCTCCTTATCCATGTTCTAGTCTGCGTCTTTCCTCTCCGCGCGTGCTGGACTGTCTGGACCCTCACTCAATCGTTGAAGCGCGCGGCGCAGAGCCATTCGCTCCTTGACTTGAAGAAGCTCGCCTCGCGCCGCGACTCGTACACGTCAGTATCGAGCTCAGAGACCCTCATCTCTAGCCACAATGGCGGGTGCTCCTCGACCACTAGCGAGGCCGGGGATATTGACCCTGAGCTTTACACGGACGGCGTGTCTGGCGCTGGTGGCAATGTTATCCACGCCATCGTCATTCCCAACTACAAGGAAGAGCACGACACCCTCAAAGAGACGCTTGAAGTTTTGGCTTGTCACCCTCAGGCGCAGGACTCGTATGATGTAAGTTATCTCCTTTGTCACTGTCAACTCCACCGTTTCCCAAGGTCCAGAGCCACGATGGCTTCCCTACGTCCTATAGCGGCTAACATTTTGTTTCCTCCAGGTATATCTCGGAATGGAGCAGCGCGAGGCCAATGCCGAAACCAAGGCATTGGGCTTAATTCAGGAGTTTGCCAAAAAGTTCCGGTCAATCGACTTTACTCTTCATCCATCAGACATCCCCGGTGAGGCAGCAGGAAAGGGTAGCAACATTGGTTGGGCTGCGCGCAAACTGAGCGAAAAGTACTCAATGGGAGTGAGGAGAAACGTGATTATCACGGGAATCGATGGTGAGATCCGTCTCATGAAGCCCCTTTGACTGAGGAGCCCCTTACTAACTCGGGTTGCGCATCCAGCCGACAGCCATCTCTCATCCAGCTACTTTACAATTCTCACCAACATGCACTTGTCCTACCCTGAGACTGCGTTGACGACAGTGTATTCGGCTCCTGTCATTTTCGACCGCAACGCCCATGCGGTTCCCGCCCTCGTCCGCGTGGCTGACATTCTCTGGTGTGCTGCCGGCATGTCAGGCCTCTACCCTGGTTCCACCATCTCGCCTCCCACATCTGTCTATTCTCTCCCACTGGATCTAGTCGATCGTGTAGGTGGGTGGGATTGTGGCAGCGAGGCCATCGGCGAAGATCTTCACATGTACATCAAGTGTTTCTTCACCCTCAATGGCAACTTGACTAGCCGTGTCATCCACAGTCCCGTCAGCCAGAGCAACGTCACTGGTGGAGGCAGCACCTTGGGCGATGTTCGAGCCCGGTACAAGCAGGCCCTCCGTCACATGTGGGGAGCTCTCGACACAGGTTTCGCCCTTCGCAGGCTGGTTGAAATGTGGCAGGACCGAAAGCAGACTTCTCGAACATACCAGCCCCTCCACTGCACTTTCGCCGATGCCAACAGCCTCGCCATTCATGAGAACCAGCTTGGAAGTGAGGGTAATGGCCAGCCATGTGAGAACGGCATCTTCTCGGACATCACCAAGGACACAATTAAGGAACCGCACTGGGAACACGTCTTCTACATGATGCATCGGCTTTTCGAAGCGCATTTCCTTCCTGTTCACATGGCTGTCTTGGTGCTGGCATCGACTATCTATGTCAAACTTACAGAGGGCAACGAAGACCCCCATGATCTTGCGTGGGTTTTCAGTTGGTGCAACGTAATCCGCATTTTTGGCTTCTTCCAAATCAGCATCTACGTCTTCCTGTACGAGAGCTTCCACCGAGTCGGGGTGGCAAGCCGCGAGAGGGAGATGGTCAAAGCAGGATTGGCCGGCGAGATGGACTTCTCTCGGCGGTCTATTGGAAAGAACTGGGTTGACTACCTTGCCATTCCCGTTGTTGCTCCCCTGTACGGAACCATCCCCAGCGCCCAGGCCCTGATCTGCCAGCTGTGGGCTCAAGACTTGGTCTACACGGTGAGCAAGAAGGCAACACGACGACAAATACCGATTGTAAGGGTGGACGAAATGGCTTAGACGATGGGGTAAGCAGCATCAACTAATGAGGAAGGCTCGGATGCTGCATCAAGAGACTTGCGATGACTGTGAGAGATGGGCAACGATGATGGTGCGACGACAGGGCACCTGTATCGCATGGCATAATGACTTGGTTATTTCTGTGGGTGAACTTGATAAAGGCATGATTCGGAGTTGATGATCTCCTCCTGGGAGACTCATTTGGAGTTTAGGGCACAGAACGAGCAAATAGGCATTTTAGGGTGTTCGCATAAAGGGCCTCTTGGGTTTGGAGGCGAGAGAGGGTGTAGGTGGATTAATGAATGGTACTCCAACCTGTTTGTTACCCTATACATAAATAGCTATTCTGATTGCACACGTCTAGGTAGTGACCATTGCTTCAACGACGAGCTGGTATAACAGCACTCGGTTACTAGCAATACATCAAGTGTGTCTCATGAAGGTGGAGCATCGGAGGCTGCTCAAGGTGGGTGGTGCTCGTCGGCGCCGACTTGACAAGTTCCGTAGTGCTTCGGATGTTAAGCCAAGTCAGCCAATCACAGCAACGCCAAGAGACGAAATCAGTACTCGAATAATCGAGACATGCAACCACCTCAGCCTCTACATGCCGAATTGATTCCAGGACGGGGCGGATCGGAGTATAAGAGGTCAGGATACGCGTCAGTGATTTGAATCAAGGAGCCCGAGTATATAATACAATCATCTGGTTCTGTATCCTGCTGTTGACATTCTCAACTCTTATTGTCCCCTTGCGGCTTGTCAACTCACAAGTAAAGAAAACTGGAGAAATATCAACTGTAGCCATGACATCCAAACAGCTACGAATCGGCGTCTTCATCCCCACAGGCGCACAGTTCCTCGACGTTGCAACCGTCGATGTGCTCGCCTCCATGTCCAAGGAGTACCTCGGCGGGCTGCCCATGCTCCCTGCGCACATCGGCGAACTAGCACCAAGCACCAAGGTCACCTACATCACATCGCCCGAGCTCTTCCCGGACGTGCCCCTAACAGCCGACCTGTCGGTCCGGGCGACGCACACCTTTGAGGACGAGGCCGTGGCGCCGGGTAAGCTGGACATTGTCGTGGTGCCCGGACAGGACCCGAGGGCCACATTTGAGGAGGGCGCGACCAAGTGGCTGAGGGACCAGTTCCATACCAAGGGTGTAGACGTCTTGAGCGTCTGCACAGGTGTGTTCCTCTGCGGCGCGGCGGGCATTTTGGACGGCAAGACTGTGAGTGGACCGAGGGGGTTGCAGGATGAGCTGGTCAAGAGGCATCCGGGGGTGAAGCTGGTGGGAGAAAAGTACCGATGGGTTCAAGACGGCAACCTATGGTCAAGTGGTGAGTGTCAATGAAGTCTACTCATGCTACGACGCTCGGCTAATGCAATCTCTTAGGCGGCGTGACCAACGGCAACGACCTCATGGCTGCGTACGCTCGTGCCAGCACAAAGCACTGGCCTAGCCCCGTAGCCGAGATGGGCGCCATGTTGACCGACGTGGGTGACCGATCTCAGATCTATGGCGAGGGCCAGAGCAGGTTCGTGCTGGGAGTGGCTTGGCAGATTGTCAAGGCGTGGTTCATGAGTTTGGGGAAGGGCAAGGCGAAGGCGAGCTAGAGGAGGACAGGACAATGTTTGAGGAGGGCAACTCGGCACGTGTTAATGAGTGAGTTTCTTTAATACCATTGTTGCATTTAACAACCCAAGTTGCCAATGAATAGATAGATATCAGTAGATGAGTTGACTCCATCAGCAGCTCACCATGTCCATCTCCAGGCTTGGAAAGACGTCGGCGGCTCCGAGCATTCGTTGCTTGACTCGGCGGCAGGCCACAATGGGCTGAGCAGTGCGTACTCGGTTCGTATCTGACCGTCTTTTTGTTAGCTTCTGAGAGTTCGTCTATTCCATTCGCGGTGGAAACTTGCAGCGGGAAAATCTGCACTACAGCGGAGACCATCTGGGTTGCTGAGACAGCGACCGCCCCGTCGCGATAAGGTCCTTATCGCAGCCTCGGATTGGTGCTTTCTGTTTTGCGCGGTGGGGTTGCCTGCTCGTTCCCAAAAAAAAATTTCGAGCTCTCTTCTAGCAGTTTGCTTCTCGACTTCTTCTTCGTCCGTCGTCGTGAACGAGAACCTCTTCTTCAACAACTTTCATCTCAACCACCCTTCTCCCCTCTCCTGCTTCCCCGCGAGGTTCATCCCTTCGTTCACGATTTCTCCATCCACCGTCTTCTTTTCATCACTGTGCTCCTAATATCCCATCTTCAAGATGTCTGCCGTTCCCGGTCCCGTCTATGGCCTCGAGGTCCCGCCCGGCGAGATCTTGATTCCTGCCGCCATGGAGTTCCCTGCTTCTGTGAGTCGCCGCCCTACCTCTAAAGACGCTGCTGGTGCGATGCGATGCAATGCGCTGGCTTGTTTTGGCTTGTCGCGACGCTTGCGACACCGTCGCTTCGCCCTTTGGAGCTCGACATGCTAACCGTGAAAAATTGCAGTTCCGCATCACAATGGCTGCCGTGGATCCCACCCAAGAGCCCGAGGCTGATGGTGAGGGCAACGTTCCCACCGTCCCTCGCTCGACCCTCCGACTCGTCAAGCGAGCCTTCCCCGGTCTTGATGATGAGGACGACGACGATGAGGTTGATGACGAGTACCTGAAGGCCCTCCTCGCCGGAGATGACGATGAGTCTGATTCCGATGAAGAGGCCAACGGTGGCCCCAGCGATCCTGCCAAGTCCAAGAAGCAGAAGCAGGCCGAGGCCATCAAGAAGCTCATTGAGTCCGCCCAGGCCGAGTCTGACGAGGACGAGGAGATGGAGGATGCCAAGCCCAAGAGCAAGGGCAAGGATAAGGGCAAGGGCAAGGCCGTTGAGGAGGACTCTGATGAGGACGATGAGGACGATGACAGCGACCTCGACAGCGAGGGCGCTGACCTTGATAACTTTGTCATCTGCACTCTTGACACCGAGAGAGTAAGTCAATTGTGTCCGACGCTCCCTTGAACACAGCCAGCTAACACCTACCCTCCAGAACTACCAGCAGCCTCTTGACATCACCGTCAACCACGGTGAGAAGGTCTTCTTCGTCGTTACCGGTACCCACACTGTTTACCTCACCGGTAACTACATCATGGATGACGATGATGACGAGGATGATGAGGATGAGGACGACTACGACCTTGACCCCGAGGAGCTCGACTACGAGCTTGGTGGCGAGGACAGCGATGAGAGCGACGAGCTCGATGGCATTGAGGACCCCCGCATCCAGGAGATCGACTCTGATGAGGAGGAGGCTCCCAAGCTGGTTCCTGTCAAGAAGGGCAAAAACAAGCGCTCCGCTGAGGAGGCTGCTGAGGGTCTTGATGAGCTCATGGCCAAGGACGATGCCAAGCTCTCCAAGAAACAGCAAAAGAAGCTCAAGAACAACAAGGGCGAGGCTGTTGCCGCTGAGGACAAGAAGGACGCCAAGAAGGTTCAGTTCGCCAAGAACCTCGAGCAGGGCCCTACTGGCTCGACTGAGAAGGCCAAGCAGGCCAAGGCCACCCCCAGCGTCAAGGTTGTTCAGGGCGTCACTGTCGACGACCGAACCATTGGCAACGGCCGCGCTGTCAAGAACGGCGACACCGTTGGTGTCCGATACATTGGCAAGCTCCAGAACGGCAAGCAGTTTGATGGTGAGTGTCGGTTCGATTCGTGATCAGGACGTTATTGACTAACACATCGGTAGCCAACAAGAAGGGCAAGCCTTTCTCCTTCAAGGTCGGCAAGGGCCAGGTCATCAAGGGCTGGGACATTGGTGTCGTCGGCATGGCCATTGGCGGTGAGCGCCGCTTGACCATTCCCGCCCACCTTGCCTATGGCTCCCGTGGCCTGCCCGGTATCCCCGCCAACAGCACATTGACCTTTGACGTCAAGCTCCTCGAGATCAAGTGAGCGCGCGGATAAATGCCAAAGGCAAGATCCAGCGTCCGCTCGCCACGGGCCGCATGTACTAATACCCCTTTTGTGGCCCGGTGCCGAGTCTTGCGAGGAGTTGATGGCTACAGATTTGGCCGTGTTTCGTGGGATTCTCAAGTTCCCATCTGCTGCTCGCCCGACGTCATGTTAAATGCTATGATGAGGAGCCCTAGACCTATGCCTTCTGCGAAGAGCCGGTGTTTGTATAGAAGAACACACGGGGAGCAGCATCGGTGGCAAGCAGGGATGATGGGGCGAGGACCTGCATTGCATGGAATTGGCGTATGGCAAGAAAAGGGATCTTTTTTGCGTTTGTTGCCCACAAGATGGTTAGGTAGTCTTGTGGTTTTCTAGTTAAAACGGATGGTTTGAGGGCTGGTTGTAAGGTTGTGCAAATACAGACTCTGATTTCTTTCTCTCTTACACACTGGTTCTTTCCAAGTGTCAGTTGCAACTATGTGCCCTGGTCCTTCTCGCCTCGGACTTTGTATCTGTTCGTTTGGTGCTGCATGGCCTTTGTCGCACCTTCCGGTTTGATTTAGGGTGGCGATGCATACCTCAGGAAGGCACCACCTCGTAACATCTTCAACTCCCGTTGTCCAACTCAGTCAACCTTGTCCCCTCACGCACCATTAACTGCAACGGTCTCACACAATCAGCCGTAAACTCGCCGTCAGGTTTTTGTCTCTCTCTTTGCTAGATAGCCACCCCATCTTTCTTTTTTCCAGCAGCCCAATAATTCTAGCATTTCATACACCAGTGACTTTCAACATCAGCTACCCTGCAGCATCATGGGCCCAACTCTGGTCGAGAAAACAAGTCATCAACTACTGCACTTTTTGTCTGGTGAGTCTGGGAACTCTCCTGGACTATCTCCTCTCGGACCTGCCTAGGACGGGGAAGAGGACGGGGACGGGAAACATGTCATGGGCCTGCGCCGTACCGGCTCCAAAGTATGGAAGGACATCCGCGGTGTCATTAGAGCGATCGGGAGGAGCAGTCGCAGCGGTAAGGATATCTAGCACGCATTACCTCGTGATGCCATGCTCATCTGCCCTACGCAGGCCTCGAAGCTTCTGCAGATTCGAATGCAGTCCCCGCGGACTCGACTAAAGATCCTGTTCCACACCGCGCCGAGGAATCCTCTAAACGCACCCCCAAAGGCAAAGGCACCAAAGACCTCATTCGAAAGCTTAGGCTCAATCCTGCGGCCTTGGACTCCAATTCCACTCTCGTACAGCGAAGCCCTTTGAAGAGGGCACGGAGCTCGCTTCTGGTCTTGCACAGCGCCCACTCGAGTGACCTGGACACTTCACGTTCGTCTGGAGCAAGTGACAAGATATCAGCTGCGGGCGATGATTCAACAAGAAAGACGTCGATCGACTCCCGTTCCTCACAATGGAATAAGGAAACTGCCATTAGACGACACAGACGAAACCCATGGACTCGGTCAAGTCCCGAAGGCCGCGCTCTCAGCACCATCCCCGAGGCTGGTGTTGTTCAGGCTCGGCCTACCATTGTAACTGTCGAGAGAGCTTCTGCTGCCAAAATATTCCTTGAGACATACTTCAATGAGCTTCTCTACAAGCCCGACACCCGTGCTCTAAGACGGCAATGTTTGGAATCTCAGTTGTGCCACTGCCTCTACTTGACACCTGACCAGAAAGAGGTGATTCGAGCGTCCAACGACTGCCAGGAGACGTGGCACCTGAGAGAGCTACGGGTGATGAAGTCCAAAGCTATCTCGCCTGCTGGGAAAAAAGACGGTAGCCTGTGTCCCGACAACTACGAGCCCCTGCAAATTTTGGGCAAGGGAAGCTTTGGAGTCGTGAGATTGGTACGTGAGAGGCCTGCTCCCGGGCATGCTTTCCCAGGACAAGTCTATGCCATGAAAGTTATCCGAAAATCAGAAATGCTACGAAACAGCCAAGAAGGTCATCTGAGGGCCGAAAGAGACTTCTTAGTTGCCTCTGAGGGCTCACAATGGTTAGTGGCCTGGAAACTTCTGTTTGACAGTGATTGGCTAACATGTGCATTGACAGGGCTGTTCCATTGATAGCCAGTTTTCAAGATCCCGCAAACCTTTATTTGGTCATGGAGTACATGCCAGGCGGTGACTTCCTGGGACTACTCATTCGCCAGAATATCCTTCGGGAGCATGTTGCGCAGTTCTACATTGCCGAGATGATTCTTGCTGTGGAGGAGGCTCATCGCCTCAATTTTATCCATCGAGATATCAAGCCCGACAACTTTCTGATATCTGCGTCTGGTCATCTGAAGATATCCGATTTCGGACTTGCGTTCGATGACCACTGGTCCCATGATGCTGCGTACTACAACAGTCATCGATATTCTCTCGTTCGGAGACTGGGAATCAATATCAACGGAGACGAGGCTGACCAGAAGAGCAGCAAAGACATTCTGAAGCAGTTTGAATGGTACCAGTCTCTTGTGTCAGGACTCGACAGGCATGGAAAGTATCCCCTAGCAAAGGATGAGGACCTGCAGAGCCTCATCGGCTGGAGAAACCGACATGGCAACCGCACTGCGGCGAGGTCGGTTGTTGGGACGAGCCAATACATGGCTCCAGAGGTTGTTCTTGGCCAGCAGTACGACGGGAGATGTGACTAGTAGAGCATTGGCATTATCCTGTATGAATGCCTCTACGGGCAAACGCCCTTTTTGGCCGAGGAAGGGCGCAAGCAGACCAAACAAAACATCGTGGTAAGTACACCCAAACCCTGACGAACTGACTCCAGCGTGAAACTGACAGAAAATTAGGATTTCAAGAATCACTTCTCGTTTCCACACCGGCCTGCGGTTAGCGAAAAATGCAAAGATCTCATTTGCCGCCTGATACAAGAGAAGGAGTACCGGCTGTGCTCGAGAAAGTATCAGATGAGATATCGCGCCCCATTCGACGGCACTCGGTCTACAGAGTATGTCGGACGTTATGTCTTTGCCAACGATGCAGAGGACATCAAGGCGCACAGGTGGTTCAGGAATATCCCATGGGATCGGTTACAGTCTATGCCACCCCCTTTCACTCCGCACCTACAGGGTGACGATGACGCTCACTACTTCGACGAGTCGGAACCCTTCGAAGACTGGTCCGAGTCAATGCCCTCGGGCGTGTTCCTAAACTCGGAGGACGTGAGAACCTTACTTTGTGGGTTCGAAACTCATGTTCAGGAGAAGGCGATGGAGCTTGTCAAGACACCGTTTGACGCAGCCAAACTTCGAGGCATCGACCGCGATCTCGATGCCTCCAAAGAGCTGCAACCCAACGAAAAGCTGGCGCTGAAGCAGTTTGTGAGATTCTATGGTCACAAGGAGCGCAGGCGGCCGCGAGACATGCTTCTCCGAGATAAGGATACCAGAAAGACAGTCATGAAGATCCGAAGAGAGACGGCCTTCATAGGGTACACTTGGCGAAGGATGAGGCCTGGGGGATATATCGCCCTGAGGCCGACAGATTCAGGAAACGAGTTGGAACATTCATAGATAAGACCTCTTCTGGTGATGTAGAAGAGTCGGCCCCAGGCAGGGACCAGAGCGAGAATTGGACTTGGATAATCATTATTGGTATTATTATCATTAGAGATTATCAAGCAAGCAAGCTTTGCTTTAGTATTAGTTTACACACCGTGTTTTATCCTAATCCTTGCGTTCGTGAATCCTGAACCATAAAGTCATTAACTGGGTAATAATTCGATCAAAGCATCGTTCCGTCATTGAGATGATTTAGGCCTTCGTCCAGGGCTATTCTGAGTTTCGGCCTCTGTCAAGGCGACGAGATCACCAGCTGCTACGGCCTTGGCATTGCGGATCTCCCATTCAAACTCCTTGAGGGCCCTGATCTCCCAGGAGAAGAAGAGGAGGGAGAGTAGACCGTCGACCACGCCAGCAGCCAAGCCCAAACTGCTGATGAGCATGAGGATGAAGGCGACGTAGTTTCCGGGGCTGAACCAGACGGCGATCAAGCAGGCGAGCCAGACTAGGAGGGCGACGAAAAAGTGAACACCACGCCAGTAGCGCTGACGGATCTCACGGGCATGATACGACTGAATCATGGCCAAGACGTCGTCGTAACCCGACATGGGGAGGGAATCATGATCCGGGAAGCGGCCGTGATGGAGCTGGTCGTCGGGGTCAGGAGACCGACTGGCATCGGCAGAATGAGTGCTGCTGGCCGGGCTACTGGGAGCTAGGTATGCGCCAGTCTGGAGGGCAGCTGAGGGAGTTTCGACGCGGGGCCCAATTGGCCTTGAGATTGGGGAGGGAGTATGTCGAGTGAGCGTCGCCTGAACGGCAAAGTGATCTGAGAGTGAGCAATGGAGCTCGGGATGGCGCTCAGTCATGGAGACGATAGCAGACTTGATGATCCATCCTGGAGTCGTGGCTGGAGCATCGGGTTCGACGCCCGTCGAGGTAAAGATGTAGTCGAGACGCTTGCCACGGGGATCGATAGCATCGGGCGACACATCGCAGGCTTGACCCGCCCTTAGACGGTTCTGCTGGTTCTTGGTCCACCGCCAGGTGTTGTAGACGGAATCACTAGTTGCGCCATTCTCGAGGAGGTTGAAGTCGGCGGTGGGAATCGGACGGCGGCGAGCCTTCTCGGCGGGGTGGTGAGCAGGGCCGAGTGCGCTGTCAGGGTGGAGAACGCGCCAGACGTCGCGTACAGGGGCGTGGGAGGTGATAAGGCGGTGGGCGAGAGATAGGGGCAGCATGTTGAAGTCTCCCATAGCGACAACAAGATGACCGCGCTCAGCGGCGCCGCGAAGGAGCTTGGAGAGTTCCCATGCCTGGGCGGTACGGTGGCAGATGTAGGTGCTCTTGGGTTCGGGCTCGTAAGGGGCGTGAGTCTGCGCAAGAGACAGAGTCAGCTGCTGATAGAATATTTGAGGGGTCCAACGAGGCTGCGGAGACCAAAGGCCAGAGACGCCAAAGCCTGTATAAGAAGAGACTTACATGTGTGTTGAAGACCTCAATTACGTCCTTTCTTCGGGGTCCATAGCGAATCTTGGCGCATGCGACACCTTTGCCAACGTACCAGTCTCCTCTCCAAAAGGCAGTCGGGCGGCCGTTGAGGGGATACTTGAACATGGTACTCTCCTCGATAGGCCAGCGACTGAGAATGGCCAGACCGCCACCAAAGGCGCCGCTGTGGTAGAACTTGCCATAGGGAAGAATCTGGCGAGTATGTCGGCGGATCGCCTGGTAATCCTCCTGAGTCCAACACTCCTGCAGAGCTACGATGTGAGGGGCGGGGGCGAGAATGGCGAGCTGGCGACCGATCTCGTCGAGTCGAGGCGTGCGGAGGGTCGAGATGTGAAGGAGACCCCAGCAGTTGAGAGTCAGGAGGTTGAGTTCGGTTGGAAGGCCCTGAGGGTCCTCATCAGGGATGACGGTCGCGGTGGGCGTCGTGGCATTTTCGGTGGTGTCGCTCGAGATGACCATGACGATAGTGGGATGTAGCCGAGGAATTATGAAGACGTGGATTACTTGGAAGAAGGGGGAAAAAGGAAAGAGAATAGTGAGACTCGCAATGATGCGACGACGTGGTCGAGGGGAGGGAAAATGGGAGGACGGCGCGCCTCGGCTCGGCTGATGATGGACCGGCAGGATATTAGTTAATTACGATGCTGAGCCAGACAAAGATCTCATCCGTCACTAGCGGCAGGCGCTAACAAGCGTTGAAGGAGATGACGATAAGCCGAGACAAGAAGGAAAAAGAAACCAGATGATAAAAGGAGCGAACTGCTCGATGTGATTGTGTGGGGAAAGTTTGAGTTGAGGCAAAAAAGAAAAACAATAACTGGAGATAATTTACTCTTGTCCCACCCCCTGTGACTTCCCTGCGGCTTGGTTCTTTCCTTGCCGGTACTTGTTGTTTCGTACCCTTCCTTCCAGTTCATCTCAGGTACGGCGCCCAGCGTGGTGGGACAGGGCCGGGGGGAAGCCCATGCAAGTGGGGCCGACCATGCCGAGAGTGGCGCGGCCAGCTCCAGGGGAGGGGGGTTCTCTAATATCGAAGCCGTTCGGTTCTTGGCAGCTGTGTCGTTCCATGCGAGAGAACAATTTCATCTTGTAGGGCTATATTTGCCTTGATATTGATGAGCTGAATGAAACCACTGACTGAAACAGAACAGCTACACATGTTGTCCATCATATCCCGGACCTTTGTAACATCATAGTTCACCCACTAAATGTCCCCTCACACGCCCAAAGTAACATCCCATCTAAGCTCCTCGTGAACCAAACAGAGGTCCCGTCCAAGCTGTCCTTCAGCTGAGCCACCATTCTGCGAGAGCGGGGAACAAAGCTTCCACACACCCACCCCTTGCCAGAAAATCTCCGGCTTTCAACGCTCACCATGCCACCACCCATACAGGACTTTCCCCTCACCGAGCTTGACACACCACCATCCGAGCATCACTTAGCTCGGGCATCATCGGCTTCCCCTCCTCATCCCGGAAGTTCGGGAATATTCTCGTAGAATCGTATTTGAAGTCGACCACGTGAAACTCTCTCGAGGTCTCATGAGGACACCCGTGCCAGCTCATTTACTTCTACTACATGTCTCCCTGTAAATATATAGCCTCGTGTGCCTCTATGAAACATCCAGAACAGATGCCCTTGTGCTTCCCCAGTTGTTCAGCCTACGTTGCTTGATCGGCGTGTCACGTCATCTTATACGACTTGTCATCCATATCGACCCCCCCCAACACCAGCTCTAGGCCTAACGACACCATCTATAACTGCTACTAACTAGGCTCTACTGGTTGACCCACCATCACATACTCATCATGGCCACCGTTTTCGAGTCGTTTCTAATCAAGTTCAAGCCCGTCTTCGTAACCTCCCCTGACTCCCCTCCCGCCCCCTTCTCCTCTTTCACCGACCAGCTCAAGGCCGTCCCGGGCGTCGAGTCCGTCCATCTCGGCCACCCGCTCGAGAAGCCCGACCACTGGGTCCTCGGCGTGCGCTGGGCCTCACTCTCCGCCCACGACGCCTTCATCTCGAGCTCGGCCACCACCGAGTGGCACGCCTCGCTGCGCGCC
>SSHR01003247.1:0-19321 GCA_006518225.1 Fusarium neocosmosporiellum | reverse complement strand
TCCTTTCTCAATGTGAGTGTACTTCAAACAGACAACTCAACCTTTGGCTGTATTGACAGACCATTCAGACCCTCGCCAGCCAGAGCGTCGTCATCATCCTCCCCCAGATCGGCAAGGCCCTCAACGTGCCCGACACACGCCAGCAGTGGATCGTGTCCTCGTACGTCCTCACCTTTGGATGCTTTCTCCTCCTCTGGGGCCGCATCGCAGACATTTACGGCAAGCGCCTCATCTTTATCCTCGGATCTTTCTGGGTCACTATATGCTGCGTCGTCAACGCCTTTATCCCGACCGAGATTGCGTTTGACCTGTTTCGGGGCCTGCACGGCTTGGTGAGTAGTTGCTTGTGATGAACGAGGGAGCCTTGGACTGACTGACGAGTTAGGGCGCTGCTGCGAATGTGCCGACTGCTATTGGTATCCTAGGCACTACGTTCCCCCCTGGCAAGGCAAAGAACTATGCCTTTAGTGCATACGGTGAGTCTGGACAATCCACAAACACAGGCCATCAACTAACATCCAGTAGCTGCTGGAGCCCCCCTCGGCAGCGTCTGCGGCAACCTCGTCTCGGGCCTCATCGCCGAGTGGGCGAGCTGGAAATGGGTCTTTGGCGCCCTCGCCATCATGGCCGGCCTCATCTCGGTCGCCGGCGTCCTCTTCATCCCGCCCCCTCCTCCGGGGCTCCGCCCGGCCCACGACAACCTCCGGGCCAAGACGGCGGCCGTCGACTGGATCGGCGCGACTCTCATCACCTGCGGCCTCCTGGCCCTCATGTTCGCCCTGACCGAGGGCAACGTGGTCGGGTGGACGGCGCCGTGGATCCCCGTCCTCATCGTCGTGTCGGTCCTCATCATTGTCGCCTTCTTCTTCTGGCAGCGCTATCTCGAGAACAAGACGGACCGCCCGCCCCTCGTCAAGGTGTCCATCTTCAACAACTGGCGCTTCACGTCCGTCATGTGTATCATGGGCCTCTTCTTTGGTGGCTTCAACAACTTTCTCATCTACGCCACCTACTACTTCCAGGACTACCAGGGCCTCTCGCCCTTGCAGACCATGCTGCGCTTCATCCCCACCGGCGTCAGCGGCTTCATCGTTGCCTTCATCACCGCTCACCTGCTTAGCCGCATCCCGACCTTTTTCATCCTCGCTAGCGGGCATGTTTGCGTGTCTATCGCTGCCGTTCTCTATGCCGTGCCTATTCCTCCGACTACCTCTTACTTTGCCTGGGGCATGTGGGCCATGATTCTTTCAGTTATTGGCGCTGACACCGCCTGGCCGTGTCTCACTCTCTTCACCTCCCACTCACTGCCTCAAGAGGACCAAGCCGTCGGTGGCGCCCTCATCAACTCGTCGGGCATGATCGGCCGAGCCATTTCCCTCGCCATCGCCACGGCGATCCAGTCCTCTGTCATGGCCAGCGATCGGGGGGTCGACGTCAAGAACGTTGGGCCCGTCGAGGCCTGGGATGCGCCGTCGCTAAAGGGCCTCCGCGCCGGAGGCTGGACCAACTTTGCTATCCTGGTCATGGCGCTGGGTTTGGTGGTGTTTACCTTTAGGGGTATGGAGATTATCGGCAAGGTGCCTGCGAGGAGGGAGCGGACTGAGGGTGTTATGAATGAGGAGACGGTAGATGTTGAGAGAAGAGGTCAACAATAAAAAGGAGACAAGTATGAAGAAGAGTCGAAGATCTAGACAGGAAGATTTGGATATAATATACAAAATTAGTACATGATTCCATCGTCTTATCACACGTAAGAAAATGATCCAGAAGGATGCCCATTAGCTCATCACGTCACGCTACACATACAAAATCGTGCTTGGCCGGCCTTCAATTGTCCCGCCGGCCCCGCTCCGTCCAGCGACGACCCCCGGGTCCGGCCTTGCATCACGCCGAAGAGTGGGGCCGGGCCCTCGATTCGTCCGCCGCTCGGCCGAGGCGACAGGAGAGCCTTTGACTTATAAAAGAAGCCTTTCGATGAATGTTATTCCTTTTTTACTCATGCAGATCTTCAACGTCTTCTTTTACATACTGGGACCATGGCCGACAAGATTGATATCGTCCTCCTCGGTGCGACTGGGTACACTGGTCGTCTCTGTGCGGCTTACATGACAAAAGCCATCCCCAGCACCGTTTCGTGGGCCATTGCAGGTCGAAACCAGAAAAAGCTTGAGGATTTGCAGAAGGAACTCAAGGAGAAAGGAGCAACATGTCCGTCAAGCCCCGTCTCACCAGACCCTCCATCCATGCTGATTACTACTCCAGGCACCGTCTACGCCCTCGACCTCAACTCGGACGCCGCCATCGCCGAGCTTGCACAGACGGCTCGTGTTATTATAAACACAATTGGCCCATACTCTGCGACTTGTGGAACGTCTGTAATCAAGGCCTGCGCTGAGAATGGCACAGATTACGTTGACTGGCAAGTATAACCCAACTCACCCCTGAAACCCCGGACTTACAGAAGAAATAGTAGTGGAGAGATGCCGTGGATGCAGGGGATAATAGCCAACTACGACGAAACAGCCCGTAAATCAGGCTCAAGAGTAACCCTCCCTACGGGTATCTTTTTTCACCTCGACTAACGCGACCCCTAGATAGTCATGACGGCCGGCTGGGGTGCTGTACCAGCCGACCTCCCAACCTACCTCGCTGTGCGCCACATCCGCGAAACAATGTCCCTCCCCACGCGAGAGGTGCTCGCCTCGCTCGAAAAACTCCGGGGCTCTTTTAGTGGCGGCAGCATCAACTCCATGTGCGACCTCGAGATGAGCTACGGCTCCGCGAGGATCGCCGCCGCCTCGGCACCCTTTGTCCTGTCGCCCGTGCCGAGGAGCAGCGCCGAAATTGCAAAACGCGGCGTGCTTCCTGCGCCGAATGTGTTTGGTGTTCAGGTTGTTGAAGGCATGGGTGCTCTAGTCGAGGGCTCACAGACGGGGATAGAGACTGGCATCATTGGTCGGAGCTGGGGTTTGTTCGCGGGCCAAGAGGCATACTCTCTTGGTCCAGACGGATACGGCAAGAACTTCTTCTTCTCATCGCGCGTGAGGCAGTCAGGTCCGTTTATGGCCTGGATGTTTCGTGCTGGGTTTGTCCTCCTCACCACTGCCATCACCAAGATCCCTCCGCTACGCAACCTGGCCACCAAGACACTCTTTCCACCGGGGACAGGTCCGTCCGAAGAGCAGCGGAGAGGAAACCACTTCACATATCGTGTCGTGGCCATACCCGACCAAGAAGGGACGCCACGCCGTGTCGAGGTCAAATTTGCGTACCAAGGAGATCCATACGTCTTCACGGGCGTGTCACTGACCGAGGCGGCGCTTGTGCTGCTTGAAGGTGGTACACCAGCTCACCAGCGTGGAGGCATCTTGACTTCGGCCATGCTGGGCGACAAGTTTGCCGAGAGGTTGAAGCGGCCACAGGCAGGCGTCGAGATAGAGATCAAGGTTCTGGAAGAGTAGAGTGATACCGTATTCTACTTATTAGATTGCTCTGCTATATATCGTGTATCGTAATAAGAAAATCTATGCCAACAAACAATGAATGATCCCGCTGATAAAGTGTCAAGGCACTTGTTGTCTAGGTAGGTTATGGGTATCAAAACACCAGACAGAAACAAAAGAAGCGCCAGACAAACCCCGTCTAGATATGCTACCGTCTCCTTTCCTCCTCAATGATAATGTCATCCAGGTCAGGCTCGTCCTCATCCAACGGCTCATCACGGGACAGCCGCAGGAGGCGTTGCCGCATGGCAGGATCCTGTTCCAACTCTTGCCAAAGTTCCACGTCCCATTCTTCAATGTTGTCTCCGCGTCGACTCTGGCCCCAGGGCGGCCACTGCCAGAGACCGCCGATGAGAAGAAGCCGCTTAGAGCACTTCATGACAATCTCCATGAGCCCAATGAGCCCGAGAACGATGAACAAAGTCGACCACCACACGGCGTCGTCGCCAAAGAGGTGCGTGAAGCTGTTGCGTATGGCATATGGACCGGAAGGCGAGGGCGCATAGACCCCGTCAAGGAAAGCCAGCCATGCAAACCAGCCAATCGTAGTGACAAAGAAGCTGACCATGACGATTGCCGACTTGTAATGGGTCTCGAAGATACTGTGACAGTTAGCCAACGTTCCAAATGTAAGACTCAAAGGGTTCCTTTGCTTACAAGAGCTTCCAGTTGATCCAGAGGACCCCGACCGAAAACGCGAGGGTGCCCAGAGCATATAGCCCCTGGTCGCGCGCAGACGGCGAGATCCATCCATAGCCTGTCCAAACACCGTACCAAGCAATGACTCCCTCGATGGCTCCGAGAAGCATCCACCGGGCAAACTTCCCGATATTCAGACCCATGTTGCGCTGCCCGAAGACATAAAGCTCGGGGACAGCCAGGAGTGTCTCGGCGCTGAGGTCCTGCTCCCAGATTCCCATACAGATGACGGCAAGACTGGTGAATAAAGTGTTGAAGACAGTCAAGCTTGTGGCTTCGTACAGAGAGGTACCGCTATAGCCAGTGTATCGCTGATACTGCGCCGTTGGTAGATAGAAAAACATTTCCTTCCAGAACGTATAAAGAATGAACTTGGCGGTGCGAACATAGTTCCATCGCCCGTGGACAAGCAACAGCCGCTGCAGGAACCGGAACTGAGCAATGGCGTAGTCTGCCACACGAGCAGCCTGAAGACCTTCCTTGCCCGAAATACCAATGCCGACGTGGCTTGCTGATATCATTGCCAAGTCGTTTGCACCGTCGCCGATTGCCAAAGTGAGGCCTCGCCTCTTCTTTCCTCGGAACGACTTGAGACGAGACCGGACGGTTCGGACGAGGAGCGCCTTTTGCGCCGGTGATGCTCGGCAGCAGATGACTGAATCGACTTGTAGCATGACCTTGAAGAACTGGACAGACAGCTCGGGCGATTTCTCCACGGCTGCAAGCGTCTGGCCGTCGATAACAACCACGCTGTGGATCGAACCAGCCTGAAGATCCTCGGACAAGGCAACCAACTGCGAATCCAAGCCACCCTTGCTGACATCGAGAATGTACAGATCAGAGCCCGGCTTGCAGATTCGAGCAGAGTGCGCAATGTTGATAGCCGTCTCCCGCTTATCGCCTGTCAGCATCCAGATCTTGATGTTGGCCCTGCGTAGCCTGTCGATGGTTTCGGGGACTCCCTTCTGCAGCTTGTCTTCGATGGCAGTTGCGCCGACCAGATCAAAGGCCTGCTCAATCATGTCACCAGCCTCCTCGATGCGCTCCTTACGGTTGTTGAGGCTGGTCGAGGCCTCGTCCCAGACCTTCTTCCATGTCTTGTAATCCTGCTCCGAGATGAACTTTTGCGCAAAAAGTAGAGTGCGCAGTCCCTCCGTTGCGAAGTCATCCAGATGCTTGAAGCACTTTGTGAAAGTCTCCGAGTCATCAAGAATTATCGGATCGTCCAGGAACGCCAGGTGATCGGGCAAGGGCTGCTGGTAGTGAACTGGAGTATTCAAGTACTGGCCCCTGGGTGCATCGATCGACACCCCGCGAGTCGCAATAGAAAGGCGAGGCTTGTCCTCGGAGCGGCGAGCAAGTCTGCTGAACTCAAACGACTTGCTTCTGTCTGCCTTGGGCCGTCTGCTGGTGCTCCTATCCCTAGAGATGCCCGGGTTCCGACGAACAGTAAGACTGGGTCTGCCACCGAAGCTGTTCCGCGGCTCCTGCTGCTCGCTTCGTCGGTACATCTCGCGTTCCAGATCAGCACTCTTACGCACTTCGTTTGCCTTTTGCTTGGCGAGCTGCGACATCTTAAGCCGGGGAAGAATAGCCGAGTCGGCACCCTTGCAGATGACTGAGATACGTCCATCCGGGAAACGGACGACGATGGACATCTTCTTTCGTGCACTGGTGAATTCGATAACATCCAAGACCTCGTATTTGAGTTCTTCCTCTTGACCATCAGGGTGAGTGATATGCAACGTGATCGTCTGAGTCGTGCGGTTGATGACGAGATAGCCTAGTTCCTGAGCCGCTCTCACGAGGGCGAGCTCATCCGGAGACGCAGCCTGGAATTCCAACTCGCCATTCTCCTTGTGCTCTGGCAGACAAGTGTGGCATAGTGCTACCGCCAATATATACTGCTTTGCTTTTCTGGCGAATCCTGAGTTAGGTCGAAGACGGATGTACTCGATTAGGTCGTTTGTCGTCACGTCAGGCTGGATATGATCCGGGCGTCCGGTTGAGCGCCATTGAGATGACGATCTGCGGCTGCCAAACGAATGCCTAGAAGGTGCCATTGAAGGTCTCGAGGGGGCCATGGAAGGGCGGCGTGACATGGACGGTCGAGATGGAGACGCGAGCGGCAACGGCGAAGTCGGCTCCTGAAGCTCCTCCCTAATGACAACTGTAACAGGTTCAGTTTTGTAGACAGATGGTTCACTGGCGGATGACTCCTCGTCGCCCAACTTGGCGGCTTCAATCTCATCGACCTTGGACTCAAGATCCATCTCATGTAGCCAGACTGTTCCTGCAACACTGATCTTGCGAAACTTCATGACGTTGTCCGTCAGAGTTCCCGTCTTGTCCGAGAAGACATAGCCGACCTGTCCAAGATTCTCGAGAATAGTGTTGGTATTGCAACGCGCAGGGGTGTCCGTCTCCTCATCGTACATCTCGATATCCGAGTTGAGCATCATGAGCTGCCCAATCTTGACAATCTCCAGACTGATGTACAGGGCCAGCGGGACGACGTTGTTGAACATGATGATGAAAGCAATGATGATCTGGTGGAACGGCACCTTGGCGTGCTCTAGATACCACGAATGCCTCTCCGTGCTCTTCTGCCATCTGAGGTATCCCCCCGACACGCCGACGGAGAGCACAACGACGTAGAAGGCGAGTGTGACGACGATCTTGTTGTTGATGCGCTCGAGGGCCGGCTTCTTGGCTTTCGGGTGTTTGTTGGCGTTCATGCGGATCTTGCAGTCCTCTCCTGTGTTGATGACCAGGCCAACGGCAGCATTGGTATTTCGCATAATGCTCCCTCGGTAGATGACCTCGCTCGAAGTCAATGGGACCATCTTGCCGTTGACGGTGACGCGGCCATCAAAGTTGTACAGGTCAGGGTTCGGGTCCTCGACAACGAACTCGGCGTTGCACTTGGATATCCCCTCGAGAGTGTCACAGCCTTCCAACGCATGTGCGACCTGCTTGCTCTTGAGGTTCGTCTCACCGTCGAGCGCCATGGTTTCGATATATGCGAGCTTGTTCTCTCCATCGCTGTGCAACAGGACTATGTCGGCGGGGATAGGCTCATCACGACAGAGCCTGACAATATCTCCAACCTTGATCTCGCTCCATCTTACGGGAACCCATCGTAGTCCGTTAAACTCTTCATCGGGGGCAGGGTGAGGTTCGGCAGTCGAATTGGTCAAGAACGGGTTCCATCGTCTCCATCGAGTGATTGGCTTCAGCTTGCCTGTATATTTATCTTCTCTTCCAAGAACCGTCGCAAAGCCAGCATTCTCCAATTGATCGAGTCGATGTCGTCGGTAGTCGTCGTAGCCTTCCTTGAAAATAGTCAAGAGAACAAAGAAAAGCAGCGGCAGGATGGTAGTGTAGGATCCGGTGGTCGAGAGACCCGGGACCTGGATCCAGGGGTTAGCAATGGCACCATTCCGTCACACCGAGCTAGTTTATACGCACCATCTGCGGCACACCGACGCATAGGAAGTAGAAGTTGCCGACGCGGGAGAATTGGAAGAAGAGCTGCTTGGGGAAGAAGTCCCAGACGGTATATCGCGACGTCCGGATGCTGTTGGAAACGTACGAGAGGCCGCGGCGGTTGTCGATCAGAGGCTTGTCGTGCTCGAGCTGGAGGGGGATGTGTCGCCCGTCGGTGGTGGCAACAATATGCTTGCGGCGTAAGACGGGCTCGACGACGGTCTTCTGGTAGAGAGACGCGGCGGCATCCTTGACGCGACGGGCCAGCGGCGCAGAGAGACCGGCGTCGTTGCTGCTACGGCTGAAACGGTGACGGACCTTGGTGGCCCTGCCCGGCGGCTCAGGCCCTGGGCGCGCGTCCGGGTCGGAGCGGCCTGGGGACATGATGGCTGGCTGGCTGGCTTGGTGTCAAAAAGGGTCAAGCGAGCTGGCTGAGGCTAGTCGTGGAGGACAGCCATGTGCGTGCTGCGAAGGAAGCAGTTGGATGCGCGTCTTGAAACGAACGAGTGACTTGCGTGTGCCGTGCTCCGACTCTTGGAATCATGACCTAATGGCCGTTGTAGGGGGGAAGGACTGGACCTGGCAGGCCAGGGTTTCGGCTTCTTGGAGTGGCCCGATCTCGATCTTCGTATTTTCTTTGCCTTGCCTTGCAACGCTATGCTACGCTACGAGGAAGGGAAGGGAAGGGATGAGCGAGGCGTGGCGTGGTCGGGGCTGTTTCGCCCGATGTCCGACTGGCTGGAAGCGCCGTCAATAGAAAAGGGAAGAAAAAAAAAAAAAAAGAGTGATAGACAATGGTCGGTAGCCTCGTCCTAGGCCGAGCGATGGTCATGTGCAAAGGCCATGATAATTCTCATGACGGTCCCTCGGGCTCTCCGAAAACCCCAGAGTAGGTGAAAATTAGGTCGTCCGTCAGCCGCAGGGGGAAGGGGAAGTACGCGCGGAACGTGGAGCGTGGAGATGTGATGGCGGTGGCTCAGCTCCCTCCTCCATCCAATCTTTGCTCAAAGTCTAATCCATCGTTTCCAAGATTAGATCATCGTCAGACCGTTGCAAGGACCGTCGCAGCGATATCAACGTCTCCATCTTAAGAGAGTTACATCCAACTTCCATGACGGAACAACCGTCTCCCACCGTTCACCGTTATGGTGGACCTCAAGGGCTCCTGGAGAGAAAGGCCCCCAACAAAGCTACCGTTTCTTATCCAACCCCCCCGTCCATCAGCCACTGTTCCCTGCTTTGTACCTGCTATCGTAGCCTCAAATTCAGAACAATGTCCGTGCTGGCCCTGCTCTGCACCCCTGGCCTGAGAACGTCAAGGACCACTTGCACCTCTCCACCGCGCTCTCATGAGAGATGACGGATCCTTACCCAAGTTGATTCGATAATAGCGGAGCTGGGCCAACCCTTCTAGACTTCTTCGCCTGGCGGTCCGCGCCTAGAGTACCTTGATGTAGTACCACCACCACGTAGCACTGTACCACCTCGCTTGTCGGTTTTGCTTCTTCCGTAGGAGCTTAAACCAGCGAGACGAAAGCCAAGACGGCTGACGTTGAACAAGGGTCTATGCTGTAAAGCAACATCATATCATCTTTAATAACTACAATCAGACTCTATCCTGGACGTCATTGAAGGGTTGCACAAAGGTAGACAGACAAAGTCAATGGGCTGTGAAAAGTGTCATACTATTAACTATTCATTAACCTCCCTCTAGCTCATATCATAGGTCTCGTACATATTACGATTACTCTACTATGGCACTCTCCTTCTCTTTTAACACACCACTTTTTGCAAATGTAAAAAAAGACACTATGCCACCCATACCTTTTTGTATCCATACCATCTTGACCCATCCTGGGCTGGTAAACGCAGCAGAAATCATCTTTTGTTGAAAGCAGATAACCAACCCCTTTTTGTTTTGGTTCGCTCCCCCAAATCAGAAAAAAATCATGCGCCCTGAAATACCATCCCTTTCTTTTATGCATGCATGTGGTGATTCTGTCACCCTGGTGTCGTTTACCCGCATCTGTCGTGTACTTGTGCTGTCGGTGATATGTGCTATGATGCTGTTGAAATGCAAAAGGTCATGCTGCTTGTTTGAGCTGAGCTTCCCCCTTTTAATGCACTCCTGTATGCTCAAACAGGGCCCGGATGGCATCATTGTCCATGCCCGTCTCGAGGGCCAGCTGAAGTTGGATCCTCGCCTTTTGAGGGTTCAGGAAACCCGCGCCGATGCCTGCCTCGCATGGGCCAACGAAACCGCCCTCCGGCCGCCGACTGACCACAACGGGAATGTCTGTCTCCCGGACCACTCTCCGGATCTCTTCGGTGCCCGCTGACGTCCAAAAGCCCGCGCCGAGTCCAGCGAGCACGATTCCTCGAGCGCCGAGGTCGATGGCTGCTTGAAACATGCCGATGCTGAGCTCCTGGTAACCGTACAGCACCTCAACCTGGGGCAACGCCGCATCAGGGGCGAGTTGATGCCCGGGCCAGCGCCCATTGGTGCGCTGAAGGTCGAAATGGCGATGGCCAAGCGGCCGAGAGGGCGGGTAAAAGAAGACGGGTTGAATGTTGACAAAAGTGCCCAGCTGGCCGCTGTCCGGGGACTGGAAAGAGTCGAGGTGGTTGGCGTTGACCTTGGTAGTAAAGCGAGCGGATCCAATGCGGTCGTTGATGACAATCATGACTCCCCGACTACGTGCGCTCTCTGTCGCAGCTAGCGTTACGGATGAGAGCAGATTCATGGGCCCATCGGCGCTGATGGCAGTGGCAGGCCTCATTGAGCCCGTCATGACAACGGGCTTGTCGCTCTGAACGGTGAGATCAAGGAAAAACGCCGACTCATCGAGAGTGTCGGTGCCGTGCGTCACAACAACACCCTGGGTATAGGGGCTGTCGAGATCATCCTGGATTTGCTCTGCCAGCATCATCAACATGGTCGAATTCATGTCAATACTGTCGGCATTGGAAAACTGGACACCGCGCACGTTGGCGACGTTGCACAGCTGCGGCACGGCGTCGATGAGAGCTTGGACGCCGAGGGCACCGGAATGATACCCCGTGGTCTGGTGGGCGGAGCCCGCGGAGCCGGCGATGGTTCCCCCCGTGGCATAGATGGTGACATTGGGGAGGTTCGGGGAGAAGCAGTTGAAGTCGGAGACGGCCCGGGCACCAAAGGGCAGGGCCGTCTGCATCGGCTGCTGCTGCTGGGCCGAGTGGTGGTGAGGTTGGAGGTGCAGCTCGGGGGGGACGGGTGAGCCCCAGACGGAGGCGGCCCAGGCGCCAAAGGGGAGCAGGGCAGTCGAGGGCGCCAGCATGCTCACGATGAAGCGCCACAGGTAGGCAGCCCAGGTAACGGAAGACGAAGCCATACTGAGAGAGGACGATGCTCCGGACCCGGAGCAGAGGACGGGAGCAGCGGCCACCAAGGCGCGGGCATGGACGGTTTTTAAGCTAGGCATCATCACGACGGGATCTCTTTGATATTAGATCTCTGAGCGATGCACGAGCCTTCTCCTTCTCACACACACAGCTTAGCTTGTCTCCTTGTAGATCTCGTCAGACGGCGGGTGGGTTAGCTCTCGGCCTCGCCTTTTCCTTCTCGTCAAGATCCAGCCTGTGAAGATGAGAGAGAGACTGAGCTGAGGATTGGCTGTTAACCAAGGTAGGCAGCTAGCTCTGCTTGGATGCATCTGTTGAATCATCGGGAGCGGTTTATAATTAGTCAAAGCCAGAGGTCGAGTTGAGCACGGTGCATCGGGCCGGTAGACGAATCGTGGACTGTAGACACCTAGCTTGTAACTACTCCATCTTACGACCCTGGTGCGCCGGAGCATGGTCTGACATGGTTGCATTTTATTGTCTTTGCTTAACCCGTTTTCCGAGGTCTGAGCTTGCCTCAAGCCACTTGCTGCACGATGCGGGCTGCAGAGCAATGGATGGATGGTGGATGCTTGTGCTGGGTGCTGGTGCTTCTGCAAGCAAGCCCACACCCCAGGCTGGGGCCAAGTTGCTTGCTCCATGCTGCTATGGGGCAGACAGGCGGGCAGAGGCAAGCATGGGGCAGGCAATATGGACCCTGGCGTGGTGGTGGTGGTGGTGAATGGATTGATGTGGATGGGAGAGAGGTAGCAGCAGCGTGATAGTAGCAGTGGTGGTGGTGGTGAAAGATGGGGGTGCCCTGTATCTGCACCGATATGGATGAATGAATGTGGGCAGGCACGTCCAGCCCATGAATGGAATCCATGGTGGGCGACGTCGCTTACAGACAGTGGATGCTGCTTGGCCACAGGACAGGACAGGACAGGCTACGAAATGCCTTCTACGACGTGCATGGCGATACCAACATTGCAATTTACCGGCAACAGAGAATAGCAATGGATGGATGGATGGATCCATGGATGGGATGGTCTGTACCCAAGTTAGCCAATCCTTAACAAGCAGGTCCTCGACAGGGATTGCTTTAGAAGCGCTCCGGGATGTCGAGAATTCCCTTTCGAGAATCCCACGTCTGCGGCCCCCCTGCTAGCCGACTTGTCGAGTTGGATATCCGATGAACGCTCACAGCTCATGGCAATCATGGCTCTCGCTCGTGCCCAGAAACGCGCGTGCGCTAAAGCACAACTCGTGGCATGACATGCATTGCATCCATGGATGTTGTTGCTACATAGCGTAAGCTTGGTCTGGGCGGCCTTTAGTCCACTCACTCTTGACTTCTTTTCGTACTCTTCTTCTTCTTTTTCAATACTCAGTTCATAAGAATAAGCATATAAACAACAATCATGAGCAGCATAAAAAACTTTTTAAACCATTCGTTATCATTGTCAAAGAAAAACAAAAAAAGACACGCAAGATGCAAGACGCAAGCACGTACATGTCAGGGTGCCTGGCATCGTGTGGGGCTTCCCAACCTGGGTCCTCAGCCGATGCCCCGTTCTCCATATGAGGCAATTCCATCAAAGTTCTCACATGCCAGGGCAGTTTTTTTTTCTTGTCCGGCCGTGTCCCGGTGTTTTTTTGTCCATCAATCTCCTCAATCTGGAATGGCTTCTTCTGCCTCTGCTTGTATTGATCAGTAATAATCCTCATCGCCGTTGGACAGGGTCGTCGTCGTCCTTTCTCCAGATTATACCACCCCAGGAGCACACCACTCAACGGCCGTGGCGCAACACCATCTCGCAATTGGATTCACATGATGTCGCTGACACGCACCTCATCGCTCTTCACAACCACCTCCCGGGTCTTTCCTGGCTCAATAGCCTCGTGTAATATTTCTCACGTCACTCACTCCAAGATAGAGATGCAGTGGCCAGTGTACGAGCCACCCATATACACACAGTAATACCTACACACGTAGCCTGTGGATCGTCGTCCCCTTCGGCGTTCAGTTCAGTGCCAAGGCCCGCCGGCCGCCGTTCCCGGAGGGCCGTCCGCCGCCCAGACGGTTTCAGATCTTCCGATCCATCCAAGCCGGTTCACCGAACTGAAAGTCCGGCTGCTTCAGCCCATGCCACCATCACCCGTCCGTGAAGCCATCATCCGGCGGGATCCCCCGTTGCTCGAAGCTCCGGCCTCTACTTCAGAGCCCCAGTCTTGAATGATACGTTGAAAGATTTTTCCCCTCTTCTTCCTTGTAAGCTATCATGGTCCATCCGGCGGAGCTTGCTTTCTTCGACGGCATTCCCGCCCCATCAATTTCCACTTTGACAACAACTCATGCCGGCACTCGCAGCTGGCCCCAACGTCAAATGTCGCGACTCTTATTCGCGGGCCTACCTGACCTCACCTGTCAATGCGCCATCTCATCAGTCTTGGCTGGAATGGAACCTTCCAAGCCCCCGTTGTAACACGGCTCTCTCTGTCGCCCGTTCACGATGGAGACAAGCGAGCGAGCGAGCGCCGTCAGCGCCCGTTGAGCATTTTGTAAGAGAAACTCAACTTGGGCTTCAGACATGCCCTGCAGCCCGCACCCCCGGCAGCCGATCGAATGATAAGCGAAGACGCCTCCCTCCTAGACGTGCCGTAGCGACGATGCCGGCTTTCCTTCTGCGCCCGCCTTCTCTACCAGGCTCTGGACCTCTCTCCTGTCAGATGTGCCCGGGTGCATATGCCTCTCTTCGGGCCTCCGAGACCATCGACGACGTCCCATCGGCTGCGACGGTTGCAATTGGACCTGGGCCCTGCTGCAGCTTGGTATCCGCATCATGATGGGGGTCTGCCCCACGGGACTGCCCAGGCGGCAAGGGTGCGATGCAGCAAGCAAACGAAGGGACCTGGCAGTGCAGAACGAGCTTTTGCGAGGTTGTTGCGTTGCAAACCAACCCCGGCTGCGACGTAGTAGAGATACAAAGCTGCACTCACAACTTTGTCTCTGCAGTCGGCATAAGATTGATTGGAGTGCATATTGTGAGTGATCATCGAGCATATCCACAATGTCATTGGCACACATATCTGTGGGTAAACTCGTGTGAGACATCCGTGCCGTTCATATTCGGCATACCATACAGTACCTCGCATCAAGGTAGGTAGGCTGGGGAACAAGTATTTGATGTACTCGATTATAACCGATATGGCCATGACTCTACACAACTGAGCTCTCTGTTGAGGCTCTACTACCGAACTGGACACCAAGGCTTTTGGCAACTGATGAATTGCTTGAATTCCTACAAAAGTCACGAAATACATGCAATGGCTATGCAACTAGAGAGCAAATATTGAACACACCAACTCGGTTCCCTGTGCAGCCATTTGACACACTCGATGTATGGTTCGTCTGCACCTGGGCACATGCATGAGGGCCCGTCAATACATAGCCACAATCCACTTGATTCTGCCTAAGATCATTTTTCACTTGCTTTAAGATTTTAATGATATGACAACAAGAAACGGAAGGTGTCAGTAAGAATCTGATTAGGATGACACAGTTGGGGGTCAACGGCCAAGTGTTTTATGACATGTCTACATCCTTCAACTCCTTCACCCTTTGGAACCCCACGGATTGTTAACAATGAAGGTTATAACCCTTATTTTGAATGGCTATTTCAGTTTGGCTTGTGATACTACCAAACTCGGTTGTGTTGGCAACAGGCCTGGAGAAGTTACATCACTGATGCTATTGTCACACACGACGCAGTACCCTTTTGAGAATAAGCATGACATTCAGGGACACATAGCAGAGACACATAGCAGAGAAAGTCTGGGATGACGCTTAAATCATATATTAATATAAAGAGAAAAGACAATCTCTGGTCTGCTTCGGTATCGCTAGGTAAACCACGTCTTATAAAAACAATCGCCCAATTCCTTCACCCACAGTTCACTAAACCTGAACCTGGGGGATGTTATCCATGCTGCCGCCGGCATCGAGCCATTCCTTCTTGATGAGCTGCTCCCGCGCAGCGAATAGGTGCTTGTACGCAGTCTTGACGGTGCCGTCGCTGACACCCGCCTGCTTGGCGATGGGGAGAGACGGGCGTGGCTCTCCGACGAGATGGCATGCCATGTAGATGCATGCTGCGGCGACTGACAGGGGTGATCGGCCTGCGAGTGCCGAGATCTCATTGGCCTGCTCAGCCAGATCCCGGGAGATCTTGGAGATCTTCTGCTGGTTCTTGAATCCGAGCTGAGACACGTAGCGGCCACAGAGATCCTCGGCGCCCACAGATGTGTTCTCGTAGTTTGTGACGGTGTTGAGGCCTGTCGCCTCGCCGTCCTGTCCCTGTAGCTTCTGCAGGAAGGACTGCAGCTGCTTGAACACGCGCCCGACTTCCTTCTTGCTCACGCTGGTCAGGTTGAAGATTTCGCGGAAAGTTCGAGGCACGTTGTTCTGCCGGCAGGCGATGAAGATGCATCCGGCGATGACGGCCTCCTGGGGCTTGCCCTTGAGGAACTTGTGCTTGTCGACGAGCTTGAAGATGTGCTTGGCGGCGTTGGAGACGTTCTGGCCCATGTTGATAGCTTCGCACAGTGAAACGATCTCCTTGTAGGCCTGCATGAGGCCCTTCTGAGCCTTGTCCTGGTTGGTGTTGTTCTGGGTGCGGGACAGAGCCTTGTGGGCCTTGGACTCGGAGAAGGCCACAGTGGTCGCGAGCTGCTGGCCTTCAACGAACTCGTCCTGTGGTCCACCAACACGGCTGGGGTCGTCGCCGCCCTGGTCGTCGTTGGCAAAGGTACGCCATTCTGAGCGCGTGTCGATGATCCGGGTTCCGACTACGACGCCGCAGCTCTCACACACCACGTCACCACTGGAGAACTCCTCGATCAGGTTTGGCGGAATCTCTCTGCAGTCGGGGCAGCACAGGATGTTGTTCAGATCTTCTTGGAAGGCCTCCTCTTTCGTATCGCCGCTGCCAGGCGGTACCATGTTGGAGATGTATCGCTCCGCCGCTTGAACCTTGAGTATTGTGTTTTAGGGTCTGCGGAGCGCTGAAGTGCGGAGGTTCAGAGGTTCAGAGGTGGTTGTTGAGGTTATGATTAATGGCTGCCTCAAAGAGGTGAGAGGAGGCCAAATGAACCTCCAAATGATGACTAAGCTGTAACAAAGGACCTGGTGCAGCGATCAACAGCGGGTGGTGCTAGGCAGCCTCACGTGCCTCACAGGTTGGCAGTTAATCCGAACCAGTGAGATGAGTTGAAAGTGATTGAAATAACAAAGCACCTTTAGTCAGGCGTTTCAATGGCCTGATAATCATAAGGCAGAATCCCCGAGACGCTTCCAAACCGCTTGAGCATATGCATTGAAAATTGGCTTTTGTTGTCTTGGGTGTCCTACAACCCACTTGTTAAGCTCCCGCTGTCAGGGCATGGTGGTTAGATAAGCTAGCTGAGAGTACCTGACTTTTTAGCATTTTAGGGCAGATTTTGCCTTTTCTTAGGTGCTCTCTGCTAACAGCGGCAACTTTCCCTTTCCATGGGATTCTCCAGCATCTATTCAACGAAACCGGCAAAACCCATTGAAGCGACAACACCACAAAAGAACAAACACAGTGCAGAGAATCACGTCTTTGAAATTTTAGTAAAAGAGTGTTATTCACTTACTAATTTCACTGAACCTTGACCCCCTTCACCGATCCTGGTACTGATTGTTGTCTCCCTGGTGGCTTAATATTGTTGTCCGAGGTCGGCCAATCATCCAGTGCATATGAACCACTCCGCAAACAGGTACGTACCTTCAAACAAAGACTGAGTCAATAGCATCTCGAAAGGTAGAGTCAGAGGTTTAACAAAGAAAGTGTAGGATTGCAACTTCTATATAGTTTCCCTGTGGTTCGCCTCACCTCCCAGCTCACCATCTAGCACCTTCGCTCTACTTCCAGCGGCTTCCCTTCTCATCGTTCCTCAGAAAACATGGTATCTCAAGCACAAGAAGCCCTCCCGCCCGTCAACATCAAGCCGCTTCTGACCAAGCTCTGGCCTACCGACACCAATGTCAGTCCGCAGGAGATTGCCGAGGCCATCTCGCACTTCTTCACCAACCAGGTGACCGAGGCGCAGACAGCCTCGCTCCTCATGGCCCTGCACTTCACAAGGCTAGACTTCAGGGCAGATGTTCTGGCCGAGTGTGCCCGTGTCATGCGCCAAGCGGCTGCCCCCATCCCCGTCGAGCAACTCCTGGAAGTCATTGAGCGAAGGGGGAGAAAGGAGGGCAACTACAGAGGTGGTCTGGTGAGGTTTGCATGCACCGCTCCCATTCTCTAATATTGACCTGTTAACAGTGTGACATTGTTGGGACTGGTGGTGACGGTCACAACACGTTCAACATCAGCACCACGTCTTCCATCCTTGCTTCGGCACTTCTCATGGTGTCCAAGCATGGAAACAAGGCCAGCACCTCCAAGTCTGGCAGCGCCGACCTGGTCAACTGCATGCAGCCCAAGCCTCCCATCATCAGTGCCGTCCGGCCGGACACGCTGGTCAAGGCGTACTCGGCCACCAACTACACCTTCCTGTTCGCCCCCGTGTTCCACACGGGCATGCGCTACGTCGCTCCCGTCCGCAAGCAGCTTCCTTGGAGGACCGTCTTCAACAACCTTGGGCCCCTGGCCAACCCCGTCGAGGACGTCCTCGAGGCTCGTGTCATCGGCGTCGGCCGAAGAGATCTTGGCCCGGCCTTTGCGGAGGCATTGTGCATGGCCGGCTTCAAAAAGGCCCTCATCATCTGCGGCGAGGAGGAGCTGGACGAGGTCAGTTGCGCCGGCAACACTCTTTGCTGGATGGTCAAGGAGACGAGCGAGGGAAAGCTCGAGGTTGAGCACTTCAAGGTGCATCCCAGCGACTTTGGCCTAAGCACTCACTCCCTAGACACAGTGTCGGGTGGCAAGGAACCCGAAGAGAATGCAGAGATCCTCTCCAAGATCCTGCACGACGAGCTGCCGGATGATGCCCCCCTCCTCGAGTTCATCCTAATCAACACTGCAGCCCTGCTGGTCACCTCGGGCATCTGCGAGGCCGACACCAGTGACATGGGGCCTGGCGACGACGGCCAGGTCATCAAGGAGCGAGGACCCGGCGGGCAGCGCTGGAAGGAGGGCGTCAGAAGGGCTCGCTGGGCTCTCAAGAGCGGCGAAGCCTGGAAGCAGTGGGAGAAGTTTGTCGAGGTCACGAACGAGATTGGCGCCTAAAAGGGGCAGCAACAACAACGACACCTTTGGATAGGGAGGTTAACGGTTGAAAGTTTCCATTATGCAGGTAAAACTAAGAGGCTTGAATCTACATTATGCCTCTGTCATGAATCTGAAGACGTCAATCTTGAAGTCGTCTCTGTGTAGGCGCGTAGCCATGTGGTATATCCAACTCCTTGCGCAATCCAAATGACACGGGGGTCGTAATCTGTAGTCCGTTCCTTCTGTCTCGTATAATCATGGGTTTTTTTTTTGTATGGGTATTAAAACGCTCTTCCGATTCCCGGCGACGCTGGGCTTTCAGGTGTGACCGATAACGTCGGCGATTGGGGGTTTGCTGAGCTTGAAGGGGAAGGGTAAGGTTGAGGTCGCTTCGACGAGGAGCCGGCGCGAGCCCGTGAGCGATCAACTCCGGGATGGATACGCATCAGTCTCGACCTGTTGCGCTGGATGTCGGCCTCGTAGGCTTTCCAGTCGCTCTTGAGGCCCGGGTTGCGCTCCTCCTCTTCGGTGTCGCCGTCGTCGTACTCCTCCGTCACCCTGTCGGTGGCGCGTGACGAGGCGCGGCTCTGTAATGACTTGCGAATCATGATCTGGCGTTGGTGGTCCTCCTCCTCGACCTTTTCGAGATCCGACTTTGTGCGCTTCTTCTTTCCGATAAAGGTGAATGTCTTGGACTGGTCGTCCTGCCGGCTCTGGCGCGGCTTCACCCACGAGTAGATGTATGATAGAATAGCCATGGCGACGATGACGGCAAAACAAATGAAACGAGAGAGATATGAAAGAACGATGACATTTTCCTAGAGAAGTCCTCCCTCCAACAACAAGGGCAGACAACGCCCGTATTATGTGTCTCGCACGACACTGTAGAGGTGGGGGAATCCTGGGGAACGAGAACCATGATCCTGGGCGATGGGGAACCAACATCAACTGCTACAAGCCGCGCAATGCCACGTAACTGGGTTATCATGGAAGCACTATACCTTAGTCTTCCGACCATCCACGGAGAGG
>SSHR01003246.1:0-14409 GCA_006518225.1 Fusarium neocosmosporiellum | reverse complement strand
TCTTTGGATGGCAGAAGCAATTTCTCTCCTCGCTTGCATGTGGGTGATTGCGGAGAACGGAACCGTCCCGTTGGGATGGGCCGGGGATGCGTGTTAGCCATTCTCGAGCTGTGCCGCAGGTTCGCATCATCTTGATCATTCTCTTTTCTTTACTAGAGAGCAGCTATTATAAACCACTTGGCTTTTGACGTACATGTATGGCTTAATCCTCCTTGGCATGCACGCAAATGAATCGTCTGAAGCAAGTCTCCATAGCCTCTATTCTAGATTAGATCTCTCCCTGTTCTACCAGGATTAGGCTCTAAAGAGCATGACGGATCCAAGCTCATACCGATGTCAAATAGCCGAGCTGAGGTGACCAATATCACTCCCTGTCTGTGCGGTCGATTGGCTTCGGGACTGCCATCATTCACAGCGTCAATGTATCCCCTGACGCAAGACCAAGGGCCTTTCAATCTCGGCTCTATCCATCCGAAAAGTCGCTTGTTGAAGAGGGTGAGCAATGAGATACACAATATGGTTATGAGCTGGTGATGCCCATGATGAGGGCCGCAGCATGGTGAAGCTATTATCTGGGCGATGACGATTGCAACGCATTTGGAGATACGTGTTGGTCTGTGAATACCAAGTATAAGCCGCGATGAAGTCCATTGATATAATTCCACCGTGCGTACTCCGTATGGCGACTCGATATGTGGAACAGGCGAGAATATTGCCCACCGCCATGGCGAGGCATGCAACCTGGGCTCCAATCTCAACACCCAGCCATCTATATGCCGCATCGTGTTTTCGCCCTCTCATTGCGCAATGAAACTTCATGCCCTCACAGCCTCGACCCCCTGCCCCTCAACTTTAGATGCTTGGCCGCATACTCAATAGCAGCCGTGTACCCAAAAACCCCCAACCCGCAAATAACAGCTTCAGCCTTGTCACACAGGAAACTCTGGTGCCTAAACGCCTCCCGCGTGTGCACATTCGTGATGTGAACCTCGACAAACGGAATGTCCACGCCCGTCAGGGCATCTCTGATGGCCACGCTCGTGTGCGTGTACGCGCCCGCGTTGATGATGATGGCGTCCGTCTCGCCGCGGGCCGCGTGGATGCGGTCGACTATCGCGCCCTCCGAGTTGGCCTGGAATGTCTCGATCGAGGTCGAGAGGTCCTTTGCTTGGGCTTCTGCTTGGGTTTCGACGTCTTGGAGAGTTGTTGAGCCGTAGATGTGAGGTTCTCGTGTGCCGAGGAGGTTGAGGTTTGGGCCGTTGATGAGGAGAAGTCGTCGAGACATGATGAATAGCTTTTGGTTTGCTTTCAGCCCATTTTGAATCTCAGTTCTCCTCCTCACATATGGTATTTCAATTGCTGTATCCTTTTCCCCATCTCGGCATTTACACCAGCCTCGGAACCTAAACGCGGCCCCCCCCCGCATATCCGGGTAAAGCTTCATCCACCAAGACGCCGATCACCAGCACTTCCATTGGCAGTCCATCCGAGCTTCATTCCCGCACTGCGGAAATCGCTCTGGAGCGGCTGGAGACGGCATTGACTCATCATTTGAACAAAAACGAATTGTCGTTGAATCCAGGGTCCTGGAGCAACATTGACTTTTCGTCATCAACCAACGTACGTCGCAATGGATGACCAGCAGATGTCCGACATTTACGCCTTTGCTGTGCAATTGGGCAAAGATGCTGGCGACATGCTCATGGCAGCGGCTCGGGCCCGGATTGACGGTCAACATAGCAGTTCCTATGACGAGAAGGAGAGCTCAGTCGATATTGTTACCAAGACCGACAATGGTATTCATCCGGAGACTTGTATCTGTGCCCTGTGCGATAGCTGACTCCGTCAAGACGTAGAGAACTTCATTCGGACCGCCATCGCAAAAAAATACCCCGAACATGCGTAAGCCGATCGTTCACAAGTAAATTTCGCCTTCTAACGCTCTCGTCAGTTTCCTCGGAGAAGAGTCGTACTCTGCTGGAGTTTCGCGAACCTACCTCGTCGACCACCGACCGACATGGGTAGTCGATCCTCTTGACGGCACCGTCAACTTCACACACCTATTTCCCATGTTCTGCGTCTCAATTGCCTTCGTTCTCAATGGGGTTCCCGTAATCGGAATCATCAACGCTCCATTTCTACACCAATTCTTCTCGTCGTGCTCTGGAAAAGGCGCCTGGCTCAACGAGACCCAGCAACTTCCGTTACTTCGCAACCCGAGTCCTCCAATGCCACCAAACGCCCCAAGCGGGTGCACCTTTTCATGCGAGTGGGGGAAGGATCGCCGAGATATCCCAGATGGCAACATGACCCGAAAAGTCGAGTCGTTTGTAAATATGGCCTCGGAACGGGGTGGTCGAGGAGGCAAGGGAGGCATGGTTCATGGCATGCGAAGCTTGGGGAGGTAAGGCCCCCCATCAGCTCCGCCACAAGCGACCACTGACCGTTGGTGTAGCGCAACTTTGGACCTGGCCTATACTGCCATGGGTTCCTTTGATATCTGGTGGGAGGGCGGTTGCTGGGAATGGTACGTCAAATCCAGTTAATCCAAGTCATCTTTAGTCTGGAGTGCTGACTTTGATAGGGATGTCGCGGCTGGCATTGCCATTCTTGAAGAAGCTGGTGGCCTCGTAACAACAGCAAACCCCCCTGATCAACCTGACACAGCCGAAATTCCCAAGGCGCACCTTGGAGGCCGATTGTACTTGGCAGTACGGTAAGTTTGAGTTCACCCATCGTCAAGGTTCCCGCTGACGCCGTCCAGTCCCGCAGGTCCTTCAGAAACAGAAACTGGCCGTCAAACACAAGAGCGAACCGTGAGAGAGGTATGGAAGCGCGTGCGAGAGCTAGACTACAGTCGACCAGGTACATAGACAGCCATGGTTCAGAACATAATGATATAAGTGACAAGAAAATCCTCAGTGATCACCAGTTCAACCACATTGGACGCTCCAGATGCCATGTACATGGAGAATAGAGTCTCACCCTTAGTAGCACCCTTAGTAGCCCCCCCCCTACTGACTGCCTGATTCCTCCATGCCAACGACGAATTCCGCCTGAAGCTGTTTCAGATACGCTGGGAGTCCTTCTTCGGTGCCCGAGTCACGGGCTTGCTTTAAAGTAGAGAAAAGATTGAGAATCATATTGCGGCGATTCAAAAGTCGCGACGACTCCGAGCTGCGTTTGCTCGCTTCTCTCGTGGATCTGAGATCCTTGGCCACCTCCTCCGCCTTGTCAATGAACCCCTGAGGCAACCCAATCGCGCGAGCCAGATTGATGCCATAGTGCTCGTCTCCAACAGCACCTGACGTCGCTTTGTATAGCATCGTTATGTGTGGCAATCCGTCCGTCGTCGTTGAGGTTGTGGCTGCAAGGTGAAGATTCAACACACCAGGACGATTTGCAAACGCACGGGTTAGATCGGTAAAATGAGTCGCAAACCAGATCGAAGCCTTGCTCTGGATCAACGCCTCCGATATGGCAATAGCAATAGCTAGGCCATCTCTGTTGCTTGTTGCACGACCAAGCTCATCAATCACAGCAAGGCTCTTGTCGTCGATGTTCCTCAGAATGAAGGCCATTTCTCGCATCTCGACTGAAAAGGTTGAAAGATTGCTTTCAATATTATCGTCGAGCGAGACTCGGGCAAAGATGCTGTGGACGATGGAAAACGTGGCGAACTTAGCAGGGACAAATGACCCAATCTGCGCCATGATCTGGAGCAGCGCAACCGCTCGGATGTAGGTGCTCTTCCCACTCATGTTGCATCCGGTGACGATGTGGAAGGCAAATGATTCTGATGCAAAGTAGTCGTTGGGCACAAAGCCATCGCCCATGGTCTGCCTCGTTAGAATCCTTCTGCTCAACGAAGAGACTGAGTTACCTTGTCAAGAACCGGATGCCGAGCGCCCTTTAATGCCATCGCGGTATCAAGTCCGGGCCTTATGTAGTCTCTAGTCGTGGCGAGCTGCCCAAAGCTCGAAACCATGTCGACAAGAGCAATTGATTCGCAGAGTCGGAAAAGATGTGGCACTTCTTGACGAAGATCGGTTATCAAGATCTGCACAACGTTGTCGCTTCGCACAACAACTTCGTGTGCAGCATCTGCAATTCGTAAGTTGAGCTTTATCAACGCCAAGGTTTGGCATTCGATCTTGTCCTTCTTTCGCACGACGTTGATGAACTCGTCAGGAAGGGGGCGATCCTCGAAATCGGCGGCTCGTATACGAAACCAGTATTTGCGGCCGTTGTCATACTTGAGACTGGCGCCCAATCCGTGGGTTTCTGGGATTGTTAGCAAACCGTCTGTGTTGAAAAGGGCCTTTTATCATGCCATTTAGATGATCGAGGTACTTATGAACCTCCTCAGTCTGCTCCTTGTAGGTCTGCCGTGCGACATCCAACATGCCGTTAATGCCTGTTTTGACAGCAAAGGTCCTTTGGTTCCAAAGGTCCAGGGCGGACTTCGTGTAAGTAACGTCCGGTTCGATTGTGTGTCGAATCATATCGAGGCCACGGTTTGTGAGTTCGGGGCGGCAAAGGGCTCGAACTTTGACAAGCAAGTCGCATGTTGCGGGTTCCAAAGCCATGTAGAGCTCAGAGACCGCCTCGAGGAAGCTTTTCAACATCAAGACATGGTTGATCTGTTCCTCTACGCGCTGAAAGGGCACAGTTTTTGGGACGACAATCAGCTGCGGCATGGTGAGCATTTTCCAATGTGAGAGCAATCGGAATACCTTTGTCAATATCTTCTCGGTATCATGAAAGAGTTTGAGAGCTGCCAGCATTTAGCCTATGAACTCTATAGCATACACGAGTTGAATCACCTTTCCGGACTTCACGAAACATCTCCTCATTGGTCGTAAGCTCATCAACAGCGTCGTAGCGGGGAGTAATGTACAAGTCGGCGCGGGTCGGCGGTTGCAAGATGCTACTTCGAAGCATCCGGGCACCCATAGGGGTTATTGTATGGTTCATTAACCCAAAGAGGGAGTCTTTTGACTTGGGGTTCCGCAGATTCTGCATGATCTCGAGAGACTGAATGGCAGAAATGTTAATCATCATGGTGTCTTCGGAGGGGCGGTACTGGATACGGAGAGAATGCGGCACAAAGTTAATAGAGAAGTGCTGCTGGATGTACTTCATCGCCTGTAACCTGGTCAGTCATGGTCGCAGGTACCTTTGAGGGAACTCACTGCTGCAAAGGAGCTAAGAGCGTAGAATTTGCCCTGGGTAGCCACCTTCAGGGGTTCAATATCGTCCCTGAATGCCAGGTTGCTGATGTACTCCAGGCCATCCGACTCGGACCAGGCAGAACGATCTTGTGCGCCAACTTGAGACTCCTGAACGAGATCCGTCACAAGGGAATAGAGGCTGCTGGGCTTGTTTGGGGGGCAAGCAGTGGACATGAAGAGAATTCGCGAAGGAGCATACATTTGAAGTGTATGAATGGTCTTGATGTAGGATTGATTATCACAGATCTGGCTGATGACAGCTTCTCCAATGGAGACGTTGACAAAGGCGATGCCGACCGCAGGGGAGACGCCGCGAGCCTCACTGACGGCGCAGATGATGCTTTGAGCTTCGCTAAGGCCGAGTATCGAGGATGCGGTTGCATTCTGTGATATTCCCCCTTGAGCGGTACCTGGTCGAGCAGTAGGAGGCGGAGACGTACCAGGTCTCGGGGTGGTTCCTGCGGCCGTGTGCTGAGTGGAATGGCTCAAGCTTGACTGTGGTCTCTCGTTGACAGGGAGACTCGGCGTGGAGGAGTTCTGAAAGTAGCTCGAAGACGACCAACTGTCGTATGTTGGTGGCGTTGAACGCAACATGGCATCCATCTCCAAGGTTTTCGCTCGTTGATGTCGCCGGAAGTTTGATGTTCACGCATGCTCACACAAAGAAAGTTACGCGGGCTCACTCGAGACTACCTTGCCTTCATTGAAACTGAAGGGAGGAAGGTCCGTATGAGGTCCTTCCCAAAATCCCCCTCTCCAACAACTTTGTTGGGCAAAACTGGAAGGCGCAGTCCTGGTCCATAACTAGGTATCCAGAGGCGCGTCTCAACCTTTTACTTCGGTCTTCCCTCTCCAACGCTGAAGTTAACAAACATTTCTCATCATCAATACAGAGTGCCTAGATATTGGTCAGTTTCTAGGCTGCGAAAGGACGACAAAACGCGACACAGAATATCACACTTGCCGTGTGTAAGCCGCGCGGATGGATGGGAACATCCGGAGTTTATCCGAGTCAGCCGGAAATTCCTCACTCCTCCCCGCCGGCCGACACGTCGGCTCAGGCCTGACACCGGTCAACGCCCAAATCCACACATCGTTGAGCTCCGAACGCGTTGATCGCGTTATCGAACTCATCATGTTCGGCATTCTGGAGGCCGTGTCGGTGCCCCATTCAGGCATCTTCAACAGCTATGAAGATCTCTTCAAGGAACTCAGTGACCGCATGGAGAAGGATGGCTACAAGATCGTCAAGGCGAGATCTCATCGCGGCAAGGTGGGCGGTGCCGACGTCCCAGGGAACGACATTGTCCGATGCGATCTGGTGTGCGATCGAGGCGGCCGGCCCTACCGCTGCATGGCGACAAAGCACAAGACGACAACCAAGAAGACGGATTGCCCATGGAAGGCAAAGGCTGTCCACCGTAAAACCATGGGAGGATGGGTCTTGACCATCACCTGCGATCAGCACAACCACGAACCCGGCACGCCCGAACCCCCGACCCCCGAGCCCGCGAGCGAAGACGAGAACAATATTGTTGAGGACCTGGAAGGTGAGCAGAATATGGATTCAGGTGTGACGCCGCTTCTGACACAATGGCCAGATGACGGTCCTCAACCTGATGCCGAGACTCAGGCTGCTATCCATGTCGCCGGCGTCTCCAACGCTGTCCTCCGCCTGACCGGCGACACCTTCCATCAGTTCAAGAGCGAATACCGCAAAATGTCGCAGCCAGAGCGCATCGGCATCTTGTCGCAGCTCCAGCTCCGCATTGCTGCCATCTATGCGGTCCAGAACGAGGATGTCCAGCGGCAAAAGAGACAAGAGGCCCAGGATAAGCGGCATCGTCAGATCGAGGAAACTAAAAGACAATCCTCGGCGCAGAAGCAGCGGGCTCGACAGCGGCGTCAAGTAGCCGAACAGACCCAGCAGCAGCAGCCCCAGCAGATGCATCCCCAACAACACGTTCAGCAACAGCCGTTGCCGCAACAAACCTCGCAGGCCCAGGTTCAAGCCCAGCAGGCCCAGCAGGCCCAGCAGGCAGCCCAAGCGCAGGCGCAGGCTCAAGCCATGATGCAATCGCAGCTGTATCTGCCGCAAAACCCACAGCAGACTCCCATTCCCGTACCTGGAATGGATATGCCGCAGTTCCAGCATTACGCTGGGCCTCCTAAGCGGATGCGCGGGCGGCCATCACAGGGCGGGCAACAAAGCTAGGAGAGCTCGGATGGGATGGATGACTTTTCGGCGTTTTCGGGGAATTAGGCGCTATGTTTTTTCATGATGAGGCACACGGATCAACCTTGAAAGTTGAAAGACGCATGGATGGACATGTCACTAACAGGAATGTGTGGAGACCGCAGCCAAGTTTGTTAGCAGATTACAATACCAACCGAGTGCGAGTCCTTAGTCGGAACTCGGTGGGCTACCTACCTATGAGTTGCTGCAGCTTCTCACCGCCAAAATTTGTCAAAGATTTTGCCAAACTGCCCCACCATGCCACTGATTCTATCAAGAATCTTGACCTTTGCATAGGAAATTATCTTGCCATGGCGACAATTGTGCCTCCGCCGTCTAAACGGCAGAAGCGGGAGGAGCTTGAGCGCTCTCAGATTCAGCAGGATGTCACAGCGATTGCCGCGGGACCGGCTGGGTCCTTCAAGGCCCGGTTCTTGGACGGAGATGGCAACCAGATGGCCGATGTGATTGAGGTGCCACTCGCCGACGCTTCTGAGAAGAACCTCTCTCTCCTTCTGAATACTTTGCTTGCAAGGGTATGTGCGGTTCTGCTGGAGGCTTGATGTGTCCCTAACATTCTATGATCCTCCAGGAAAAGGAAGAATTCCTCCCATACCGATTTCGAATTCACATCCCCGACTCCGATATCATTGTAGACCAATACCCGACCGATCTCCTCCAGCTCCTCCGCAACCATGGCATCGAGAACCCTTTTGAAACGACAGTCACGCTCAGCGCCGAGCCGCAGGCCGTGTTCAAGGTCCAGGCCGTCACGCGCATGTCCCACCGGATACCTGGCCATGGCGAGGCGATCCTGGCTGCGCAATTCAGCCCCAAGAGCAGCAACCGACTAGCGACGGGCTCCGGTGATAAGACGGCGCGGATATGGGATACTGATACTGGAACACCCAAGTACACCCTCTCCGGGCATAGTGGCTGGGTGTTGGCGGTTGCCTGGTCTGCGGATGGCGCAAGACTTGCAACTGGGAGCATGGACAAGTCTATCCGTCTCTGGGATCCCGAGACAGGAAAGGCCGTGGGAGGCCCTCTGACAGGTCATCAAAAGTGGGTGACCAACATTGCCTGGGAGCCTTACCATCTCTGGAGAGACGGGACGCCACGGATTGCAAGCGCCAGCAAAGATGCAACGGTTCGAATCTGGGTTGTCAACACCGGCCGGACCGAGCATGTGCTGTCAGGGCACAGGAGCAGCGTGAGCTGCGTCCGCTGGGGAGGAGAAGGCCTCATTTACAGCGCTAGCCACGACAAGACAGTCCGAGTGTGGAATGCTGAGAAGGGAACTCTTGTCCATACCTTGTCGGCTCATGCTCACTGGGTTAATCATCTCGCACTCTCAACCGACTTTGTTCTCAGGACTGGATTCTACGATCACACTCCTGTGCCAGAAACTGAGGAGGGCAAGCGAGCCAAGGCCAAGGAGAGGTTCGAGAAGGCGGCCAAGTTCCAGGGCAGGATCGCGGAGCGGCTCGTCTCGGCTAGCGATGATTTCACCATGTATCTCTGGGATCCAGCTCAAGGAACCAAGCCTGTGGCGCGCATGCTTGGACACCAGAAGCAGGTGAACCATGTCACCTTTTCCCCGGACGGCTCCCTCATCGCCAGTGCTGGCTGGGACAACCACACCAAGATCTGGAGCGCTCGGTAAGGACCAACCAATGCTCTGCCCCATCACAGTTCTGCAGCGCATGCTAACCAACAGACAGGGACGGCAAGTTCATCAACACGCTCCGCGGACACGTGGCTCCCGTGTACCAGTGCGCGTTTTCAGCGGACTCGAGGCTTCTCGTGACGGCATCCAAGGATACAACGCTAAAGGTGTGGTCAATGGCCTCGTGCAAGCTCGCCGTGGACCTGCCGGGCCACCAGGACGAGGTGTACGCGGTCGACTGGGCGCCGGACGGCAAGAGGGTTGGCAGCGGAGGCAAAGACAAGGCCGTCCGGCTCTGGCGGAATTAGAATCCCGATGTTTTGTTTTTTTACCTACAGTCTTGGGCGAGATACCCCTGAAGTGATTTCAGTCCCTCACGAATCTGCCGTACCAATCCGCACGTCCAGCCGTGCATCATGTTTCGGAAGCGGTTCCACTGACTGACAGGTCCCAAATCAGTTCCTCAGGGCGCAGCGGCAGAGTCAAGAAAGGCGTGCTTATCTCGAGGATGCGATCCAACCTACCGAACATACGCGTGGCACCACACGATTGTCCACAATTACTCACGTCGTCGAACAACTGGGCTCCAAATTTCACGCATCGTTCCCGCAGAAACTATTTTTTCTCTCCAAGCAGGGAGCCACGTACAGTACGTGTCAGGCAAAGACGGATCATGCACGTACGGGAGTTGGCTGTGCTGCCTCTGGGCTTTTGTGACGGACAGGGTCGAGACGCAGGCAAGCCCCCAGGGCCCACAGACGATGGAAGTGCCATGGAGCCTTGTCCTGGTCTCGCAACTGTCAGGCAGCGGGTACTGCCTGTGCTTGAACACCCGATAGTGCCGATCTACTGTACTATAACGGGATGGTACGGTGCGCTCGTGGAGGCTTGAAGAAGCTCTTCTGGGCCAACGACTTGAGGACGTCGCCATGTGGGATGCTCATAGGTTCGCTTGGGGGTGATGGGGTGAGGGTTTTTGAAGTCGTAGCACCCCGAGGGAAACCCGGCCAGAGGAGAGAAAGGTATAGCGGGTCCGGGTCTGAGGAGGGGGTTTCTTGGGCAGTGAGTGAAGCTCACGATAGCTTCGAAATTACTAGAAAGTGGTGTTGTGGGGTAGCATTAGAACCCAGAGCTGGGATACTTGGAGCCCAAGGGTTGTTCGGGCCGTTAACCTGACACCCATCACGAATACACAGTCTGTTGGAATGTCTAGAAGGCTCGGTCTGGTCTGGTCTAGTCTTGGCCCTGGAGAAGAGCGCGTGTCAGCAACGGTAGTTGGGTCGCGCACACAATGTCTCGTCATCTTTTCATTCGCCTCCACAAGCAAGGACGCAGCAACAAGCGTTGCAACAGCCTCATGCTGCACCAACACCGATCAGGAACAGGGCCAGGGCCCAGCTCTGACGCCTCGTCCGCCCTGCTCTACCCTGCCCAGCCTCCCCCGTCGGGTCTTCTCGGGCCCGGTCCGGCATTGCGTCTTTACCAATGTTCCATGAAGCAAGATACAGCACGACGATGTCGAGAGAGCCAGTGGCTTTTCTTTTCCCATGCGAGCAGGACACCCACGAGGCTTCTCCACCGATCGTGAGTGGATGAGAACCCCGCCGGAAAGCAGCGGGACTTGAGACGACAAGATTACCCTAGAGACGTTGGTGAGGTTGTCGAGATTTGACATGGTGGAACCGCCGGTTTGTGCGGGGCCGTCGGGGCTAGGACGGCGGGTGAGGTTACTGCACCAGGACGGGGAAGAGGTCATCTGAACGGATCAAGCTGCCAAAAAGCCAGAGTCGAGATGGGCGAGTTGGAGACGAGTTGAAGCCATCATGGACTAATAGCGTGGACTATGCGCTTCAGCTAATGCGGACTCGAATACCTCATGATCAGGCATCTTGCTCGCCATGGCATCCGAAAACGAGAAGGCAACGACGCACAATTACCGAACGGCACATGGCAATCTCTCCATCCCATCGCCGAACATGTCCCCATTGAGCGACGCTGGTCCGGTCCCGTGGCGGCCGTCCGAGGGAGCCCGGGACTCCGGCCGGCTGTGGGCAAACAGGACTCCTCTTGTTGGAAGCCGAAGAACCCTGCTTCTGGGGCCGAGCATCTCCCACATTGCACATTCCGTTCGATACGTACAAAGAAATCTCGATTCGGGGGGGCAAGCAAGGCAGTCAGATCATTTGCGCAAAAGAGTTGGGGAACAGAGACTTTTGCCCAGGCAGGCAGGGGAGGCGGGGGGGACCATTGCTGATGGCTTGCAGATGAGACACATGGCTCAGACATCTTTGGTAAGACGGCATGGGGCCGTGTCTCTAATCACGGCATGGGAGAGTCGCCTCGAGGTTTTTGTTTGGCTGCTGAGGCTGTCTTGAACAGAGCTGAGGGTTTGCCTGGTGACAGCCTGAGTCGATGCTTTGATAGCTGATGCTCAAAACAGCCATGATGGGACAGTGACAACTTCAGTCATGATTCCCATGTGACACGGACCTCTCTTTCTGTCTACCCCAAGACCCCTTGGCCCACGCCATTGCCGTTATCCCGGGGCTGGGTTGATCGGTCCTGGGTTCTAGGCCAAGAAGCTTTGAAGCGGCACAGGGAGGGAATTACTCCACCAAGCGGGCTGGGGCGAATGATGAGGCAGAGGCCAAGATGATGGATATGGATTGCGAAGCTGCGGGGTGCAGTCAAGGTTCGCAAAGAGCCCCTAGTACGAGATAGGGTCCCCTGAAGATCCCCTCTCTAGGGCGATGGTTGCGTTGCTGGTGTCGTAGTCAGTAGCGCGCGTGATGATGGATGGATGGATGGGTGAGCTTGTTGGGCAGGTTGTTATCTGATGGATGTCAACTCTCGGTGCAAGCCTTCAAGTTCAACCACCACAGACATGGACCGAGAAGCAGCATCTCCAGCCCTTGCCAACCAAGAACCAGTCACCTGCAGAAAAGAAACAAAAAAAGGGAGCGCGAAATATCGCCTTGGGTCAAAGTTAGCAGCAAGCCTTGCAGGTTCTAAGCATGGCAACCCGGGAGTAACCATCGAAGGACGCCACCAACAAGGTCCACAGAGATGTCGCCCATGCATTCCGACCCCAATCGCATGGTCCATGCGGATCTGGCCAAGCATCGGGGCCGGCCTGCAACGGATAAAGGAACTACAGGGAAGTAGAACGGTCGGGTACTGTACAGTACAGTACGTGGTGATGCTTTATCCCGGGTGGGCGAACGGCGAAACGGGTAGATGAGACCGAGGAAACGGGCCGTAAGAGACGGCGTGCGATATCAAGGACGGGCCGGTGCATTCGACAAGGGCATCATGACGAGACTTGATATCTCGAGGGGGCAAAGATGCGTATGTAGGTACGTACATAATAGATTATCTTGGTAAATTTAGCTGCTTTCTTTTTTTCACTCATCCAAGGCGTGCTTCTGCGTGGATAATCCTAGCCTGGGGGAGCCACCGAGACTCCGTGTTGGAGGAGAGCAAGCTGAATGGACAGCCAGAATCAGTCTTGGCACGCAGAGGCGAGGGCGTGCGCCGCTGTTTGATGACGATGCTGGCTGGCTGGTCCTTTCTGTGATGGGGGGAGGATTTGGAATGCAGCCCATCGCATAATGTTTATTCATGGATACTTTGTTCTCGAATCTCCTTGCTTGCGCGAAGACTACCGGGCCGTACTTGCCCCACTGCTAGGGCACTATCTAAGACTGCCGAGGTCTTAGTGAGCATCTGTTATCACTCTATTGCACTCAGACTGAGCTAAGTGATATACTAACCGTAATTGGTTTAGATCCTTGCTCAGTACGTGATGGTAGTCTTCGCGCAAGCAAGGAGATAGCCGGTCGTCGCCTTGCGGGCCGCTTCGATGTGATTTGATGCATCGCGAGTGGCAAAGGCGTCGACCTGGAGATGGACGATTGGATAGCCGTTGCTCTAGACGTTTTGCTTTTTCACTCTGTTGGTCTTGTTGTGTTGACTATCGATCGTCGGTTTACATAGTCAAGCGCCTTGTCACTCTTTGTGGGTGTATTTTCCCCATGTGTTTGGCTAGCTATTAGTCAAAGAAAGAAAGAAAAAAATGTCCCGGCGTCAGGTGAATGAATGCGGGTGCACATGGCATGGGTTTGAAGTGCATGATCGGCGAGACGAGTTTGAAGGGAGGGTGTGTCGATTTGGGAGGCAACCGGGAAGAGGGGAAGCAAAATGGTAGCATTGAGCTTGGTCTGGAGCTCTCCAAGCTGCAAGCTGGAGGGCATCCTGGTCGTGATGCCCGGCCGGGTTTTAGGTTGGAAAATAGCTAGTTGGAGCTTTGAAGCTTGGGACGATATAGGAATGAGGGCTAAGCGCGAATAGCTAGTCTGTGAATATATTCGCGGATTAATACTGATTGTAATCAGGCACAATTATGAGTCTCTTTGTTAGACTTGAATTGGCGATGGGTCCTCCCAGTACCTGCCTGCAAATGCAAGTGAGGGCAATAGACGCTTGGTGGTGATTGCCCTATCCCGGCAGTTCCTAGCGAGCTTCAGTAAAAACCTCAAACTGACATCAACCCAGTCCAACCAAGCCGAGAGTACCTTGACATCCAACCATCTCGTTATCATGCCCTCATTTTCAGTCGACCGGAAGCATCTCTTCCGTTTGACTGCTTACGGCACCTAGAAAACCTCGCTTCTCCTTCCCCATTCATCAAACTCACCTGGACTCGGCCATCCCATCCACCTCTTTGACTGTGTTACAGCGAGCACCGTACCTCGAGAGAGCATCTTCCTACTGCCACGCCTACCACACCATCGTCACCTATCAGATACTGCACACAGCTCGTTGCAGTGCAGTGCGGTGCAGTCCTCGTGCCTTGTTGGTGGCAGTCCCAAGCAGGTGGACATTTGCTGGGATCCTCGCAGCTCTGCCTCTTGTCATCTGCCCCATCTTTGACTCTCTCGTCAATCATCGCCAACCATCCTTGCTCCTTGCTCGACGCGCCCCTCCCCCTCCGCCCTGGGCCCGTGTTTAGCCTACCCGCTAGACAGAATCCAACCCAACCGACGGGTCTGACCAAGAAAGAAACAAAGAATAACGAGACGTGCGTGGGCCACACCCGCCCGCCGTGCATCGGTCGACGCTCCGAGTTTCGTCCTGTTCTTCTTGAGAGAATTGGAGGAACAGGTCCGACATGGGGTAGAGAGCACTCGAGTGAAAAAAAAAAAAAAGTCCTCAAAAACTTGCATTTTTATACCGAGTCACTCCCCCTCGTCTGGTTTCTCCCTCCCCTC
>SSHR01003238.1:0-10949 GCA_006518225.1 Fusarium neocosmosporiellum | reverse complement strand
TTAATATAATAACTTTTACTTTCTTTAAGTATATTAAGTAATAGCCTAATTTAAGGCTAATTATTATAATATATACTAGCGCTTTATAGGCGGGCTACTTATATACTTTAAGTAGGCCTATAGCAAAAGATAAGGGATTTTCTTATTTTCTTTACTTTCCTTATTAATGTGAAGCTATTATGAGTCCATTTTACCGCCAAAATGCCCCTTATCGAGCGTTCAGTTAATATAACGCCTAAGAAATCAGGCCCAAAGAGAAAACCACTATTACATCATAAATATACTCCTCTAAAGCCCATTCATCGCCATGAGAATACATACTTAGATCGCAAGAAAGTCAAAGTCCTTATGTTCCTCGAGTATCATAGGGTTCATAACCTTAGCTACTGGAAATCCGTTAATAGTTATCGTCGTCCTCTTCATAGGGAAGCAGCGGTATATTTCACGATTCCTCGAAGTGATATAAGCCGCTGGTCCCGTATAAAGCACTCGCTTCTTTAGGCCAGGAGACGAAGCTATTCCTCCGCTTGGCTTGCTCTCGAAGAGGAGCTATTTACGCGTTTTATTGAGGCCCGTGAGAAGAAGTAGATTGTGACTATAGGCTGGTTCAGAAGACAAGCCCAGGCCATCTAGGAAGAGAAATACCAGCCCATAGAGCTTCAGAAGGTATTCATATTCTCAAATGGCTAGTAGCTAGGCTTTAAGCGGCGGCGAGGTATTGTTAAGCGCCGGATTATAAGGGAATTAAGTCGCCGCCCTAAGGAGTATTAAGCTATTATGAATTCCTTCCTTCGCTTTATCCGCTAGGTATTTAACTATATTAAAACTCTATAATTACGCGATAACTAGTCGCCTAACATAACTATAAATTATATCCTTAACTCATCTATTTGCCACTTTAAGAAGAAATATACTTTAAATATTAATAAGACCCTTATTCCTTTTAAGTATCTTAATAGAAGTATATAGGACTTACGCAGTATAAAAACCATTACCGGTAAGACCAACCATAGCAGGTAGAGTAAGAGGTCGGCCACCCTGATCCTATATATCTTCGCCGATAGGTCCTTTAGGTTAAAACCAAAGATCATTTTCCACAGCATAGTAGGTCTAACAGGAAGGATTTTCATAGATAAGGGATATCTTTATATACCGGATATGACTATTATATATAATAAAATAGCGTATAATAACAAGGACCTATTTTATAACCAGATTAAAGATGAATTAGCAGGCGTATAGGCAAAAACGTGAGACTTTCTTCTTATTATAGATGTCGCTACTTTTTATAAGACTAACAAGGTTACAGACCAACTACGGGCATAGAAGGTAATAAGGGCGCTTATCCCGGCGGGCCGCATAGGGCAGCTTTAACCCCTTGATATCTCTATTAACCGGCTATTAAAAGACTTACTACGAGAAGAAACACTTATCTACGTAATGAATAAGAAGGCAAAAGGGAACATAGAGTAGTCTATGAAGGATAAGAGGATTATGACGACCTAGACCGTCTCTCGGGCTATCAAATGACTCACATAATATCCTAAGATGATAGAGAAGTCCTTCTTAAGCTACGGCATTAGTGTCAGGCCAGATGGGACTTAGGACCACCTTATACATATTAAGAATATTAACGAGATTGACTTTATGGGTTAGAAGACTACCGAGGAGCCTATCGGTAAGTCAGAGGAAGTTATGAATAGCTTTACCGACTTTAAGGAGCTTATATTAGTAGGAGACGATAATAATACCCTAGAAGACCTATATATCGGTCTCATGCAGCTAAAGAAGGAACAACTAAAGATAATAGCTAAGGGGCTTAGGCTTTTAGTAGGTAGGAATAAAGATAATATTATAAAATGGCTAGTAAAGAGATATATATAAGGCTCTATTATTAAGGACCTAATTCCAGTATAAAAAAAGCCTAAATTATATATTATAATTATACCTTAGTTCTTAAGTATTTCTTAATTATCTATGTCCTCCTTAACCTCGAAAAAGGCCTCCCCTTTTTACTACTCATAATATAACCCGAGCCTAAAGTCAAGCTTCTATTACCTCTTTCCTTTGCCTTCGACTTTATAAAAATAGGGAAATCCCGGTATTTTGCCCGGGCGAAGAGGGTTATTAGTAGTCGAGGCGGTAGGTCTATCCGATCTCGAAGGGTTCGGCGTATTCGAAGTCGTGTGTGACGTCTATTTTGGCCCTGGTTAGCTTCCGTTGGGAATGCCCTCACTTCTGCACATACAGACGATATCAATGAAGCCACATAGCGGCGATGGAGTCATCTTGACAGCTGAGACGCGAGAAAATTGCCGAAATTAAGGAAGAGGGGAAGATGAGCTGACGTTATGTTCCAATTTGCATACTAACTATATGAGGATTAGAACTTGCATTGACCAGGGGTTCCGGGCCCCACCGGCTTGGGTCAATTTGCTGAGTCGATAAGGTACCGCTAGCCGGTCAGATCGAACTGAGACGCCATTCCCACCAGCCTTGAGTACAAGCGACACCATTGTGGCCAGAAATGGACTGCATAGGACAGCAGCCCTAACATCCAATACTTTGGCCCCAGAGGTGCCGTTGGAATGGGCCTGAGTGCAGCACTGGCCGGAAACTTGGGACTTGGCTCAGAAAAATCGAAAGTGGAATAAATAGTGCAGACCCGCTCAGAAAGTCTTGGCTAAGAAAAAATCCAGAAGGGCCATGTGGGTGGCTAAAGGGTCACGTGCCGTCAGCACGGGGTGTCGTCCTGAGCAACGTGATTGGGGTAAATAAAACAAAACCCACTATAACTAAACTTCGAAGATCACGACTAATGACATGCCTTTAAATATACGCTAGCGCTTCCATGCGCGTTCCTGCTTGAAGAGCCAGTTATCGATCTTTTCAACGGTCGCGGCGCCGGTGCCGGTGGGTTTGTCCTTGTTTCGTTTGAACAAGTCTCCATATCCCGACATCGTGAGATAGTCCTTCATTTTCTGCTCGCGTCTCCTAGAAGCCCCACGTTCTTCCTTATCCACTACGGTAGGGGAACGACAAGGGTCTCGCGAACCCCCAGAGCCTGCACGGACGAAAGTATGTATTACGGCGCATCTCGTGGGAAGTTGGAGGGACATCGCGCGTGCACGGACCAGATTGTGTGTATTTCGTCGTAATGTTAGCAGCAATCATTGGAGGAGGCCGCGCAAAGATGGTAAGATGGTGTAGTTTACAGGTTGGGTGTTGTGTGGGCGAGGGGCTAAGGCTTGGATCGTTGGTAGTAATATTTACAGCTAATGCTATATTCTCACCACATGTCAGAGAATTAAAGATAGCGAACCTAGACAATAGGGCTGGATGGATGCCTTGTGACAAATGCACGCTGTGGACACAAACGGTGGAAGATAATAGGTAAAGAGTTGTTTATTTAAGCCATAACAGTAGGCCTAGTACAGCTAGCTGCCTTGAACCCTAGGAGCTGGCTCGTGGTCTCTAATTCTCCATCATCTCCCCTTCACCAAGCCCATGTCAATTCAATGGCCTTGAGTTTCGTCGAAAACTCTTACCATTTCTACGTCAAATGCTTTGGACTTGATGCTCACCGCTGTATCCCCGTCTCTTCCAAACCGGAATTCAAAGTGGTCCATCGAGAGGTAGTTGTATGTCATCCGATCGGCCATGAACCATGAAACGCACGTCGCATCCCGCAACGAAGTACTCCCATCAACCATCTCGGCATCCTCGTCAGTAAAAGTAGGAAATGTGGCCCTCCATGCTGACCGATGTTTTGTCTCAATGCCCGTCGGATACAATCTTACGCTCTTCAGCTTCGATTGCGTGGTGTCGTTCATCCTCATGGGACTGTAACGGTCCAGATTGGGCAGCACCTCGAAACCCCGGACGACCCAGTCGCTCAGCACCAGGCCAGGGCCCTCATTTATGTACAAGGTAAGCCGTGAGTTGCTCTCTTCATGAATATATGTGCCCACGAATCTGTCTCTCGCTTCGTCTCTGCTTGCAAGGTCCATTGCCGTGATTAGCACCTCTGTTATCTTTAGAGTTACTAGCTGGGGCAAAAGACCCATGACTTCGGGCCCAGCAGAGAGAACTGAAATCACGAAGCCTAAGTCTGGCATAAGCGCTATCTCAGAATGATAGCTAGTGAGGGTACCGCCTTTAGTATATAGGTCGAAAATACGACCATCAGACGTAAGGTTATCGACGCGGTAGATCTCCCAGGGCGCACCCACAGCGCCACTCCAGCCTGAAGTAAAGCTAGCAGGCTTGAGCCAGCGACGGGTTGAAGAGGGAGATAGTAGGCGGTTCTTCAGGATACCAATTATAAAGGAGAGCAAATCTGCAGTATTCGAGTTCATACCGCCGGAGCTGGCCATAGGTGAGCATGTTGTCGCGAGAGAACGCAGGGGTCAAAGGACGACTTACGGAGCAAAGACTCCTAGATCCCTATCCTAATCGGTGCTTCCAATGGGAATGAACATGTTATGGACGTTCTTAGGTTTAGTAGCGATGGTTGTGTGCTGCATACCCAAGGGATTTAGGATCCTGTCACGGATAACCGTCTCGAAAGTCCTATTTGACGCCGCTTCTATAACAAGACCAACGAGACTCGTGCCACTATTAGAATAAACAGGCGATTGATGTGGCGGATACACCGGCGGCCGGCGATGCTGATACGCGTTCAGGAGGTCTTTGTCTTTCAGTCACAGCACGCAACAACACAAACAGTTTTGAGCCACTTACCTTGGCGCGTGCAAGCACGAAGGCTCTCAAAGCTCGAGCAAGCTGGTGTCTCAACTTCAGGGGGAATACTAGGAAGACCGAGAGCCTCCCAATCCCTGTTAAAGGCCGCCATATCAGTGGCAAATGCGTTATGTTAGCTTGAACCTTCCAAAGCTGTGCATCTGCTTCAACAAGAAAGGAAAGGGAACTTACTGTCGGCGCCGATGCCCGCAAGATGTGCCGCAACAGCTCCCACAGTAACATCTTCCCATTTGACTTGATCAAGTTCGTTTCCAGAGTCAGGATTGCTGGCGTGTCCTGAAAGCTCGGGAATCCACCGCCCAATGGCGTCATCCATGTTCAGCAGTCCATCTTCAGCCAGTTGCAGTGCAGCCAGAACAGTAAAAACCTTTGATATACTTGCAATCCGATATACCGTGCTAGCATTTACCTCGTTTGCCCCGCGGTTGGGGTCCAGATGGGGCGGAGAGTGGTGGAAATCAAGCATGGGCGCATCCTCGTAGATTGATTGAATGCCAATGGAGACGGCCGAGTAATTGAAACCAATTTCGGTTTCAAGGGATGTGATAATGGCCTCAATGGCGGATCTGACGGCAGCATGTTGTGTAGGCCGCTTCGGGGCTGGCAGGACGGGGCCCAGAGGCGGACATTGGTGAGGCGTTGCCTCAACAGCGGCGTGCAAACTAACCAATGCGGTTACAAGGAATGAAAAAGAAGCTTTTGGAAGCATGATTCTTTGGCAGGTTTAGATCTTATGAAGCAATACAGAATGGTGCGCCTTGTTGCGGCCAAAGCAGACTCTTAAGCTCGAAGCCCGCCCTTTATACATTTTATCTTGAATGGACGTAGAACCCCTGTACCATCATGAATAGAATATGATGATGAAAAAGTAAGCTAAGAAGTCGATCGTAGTCCGAGGGCTGAAACTCCGCCTACCTAAGAACCCTGGCATAAACTCAAAGTCCGGCGTCGCTCGGTCAAAAGGATTACGCGGAGTAGCCAAAGATCGAAGTGTCAGCACCGTGCGCTCAAAAACTTCCCCTTTACCTACCAAGGCAGGCGACTCTAGCCCAGGGAGAGAACAGAATGCAATCTGACCAGGTCGGGTTTTTTTCGTGTTCGTCGAGGTCCACCAGGGGGCAACGTCATCAAGGTAGCCCCTGAAAAGACCGAGCTGATCCACATGGTCGACAACGTGATATTAGGGCTTGGCTTGATCATACATAGCCTCGACGATAGCTTCTTCTATGTAGTTATCCCACTCTCAACCCATTGGCAAGACGCTTTTTTCTCGTTCTAGTTTGCGAGTATCTAGTGTGATACTACTACCACCTATATTACAGCAATAAACCAAGCCGCCTTAGATGGCTATGGATGGGGTTAGTGAAGAAAGCTCTCTTTGGTTAAATACCTCTACGTTTTCTACTCAGAAATTTGAACGGTTTCTATCCAAGTATCCCAATGCTTTTTGTCCTGCCATGGGTCCGCACAGGGATCTCCCCACCCCGTACTTAGCATCTCATGCAGATTGCGGCATCTGTTCATCTGGACCTTTGCAAACCTCGCCCCAGTTCGTAGACCCCGATTTTCGCTGCTAATGTTGTCCGGTTCTCTATCCACATACCCGGTTACCCAACATGAATGGATCCTTCGACCTTCCACGATGTTACTCGGTTCGTGTATGGTAACATGTTCGGAACTTTCTATACTTAATGGTGGATTGTCGGCTAATCGTTCTTCTGCCTCAACCACAACTGAGGCCACCGCGGCCTCAATTTCACCACACCATGGACCTTCCCTGCCGCATCTCGAGAGTACGTTCAAAGCTCTGCGTCGCCAGACGGGATGCCTGTATTTCAGGGCTGTGAAGAATAAGGGTTGAATTATCCCCATTTCTGGAGTAAACGATGGTAGGTTACTAGAGCAGGTACCTGACCAAGTCGCGTCCTCGCCGTGGTTTTGGAAAAGTGCCTCTGCCGATGTGATAATCTCCTGGAATTCCGACCCATAGCTGTCGTACGCTGTTTGGTAGGGCTTAAAGACGTTAGCGGCGTATATAAACGCGGCAAGGCTTTGAGCGCGAAGAACGAGGAGTTGCTCATTTAGACCAAGAGCGGCTGGGCGTGAAGAAGATTGGAGTGGGTGACATAAAAGCCACTGTTGCAAAGTCCCAAGATGGCGGCCTTGTTCTATGACCAATTCAGGTGGAATCAGTCTCTGGCTGGTATACCTGAATCGAATTGCTGTCGAAGTGAAATGATAACAGGAGTGTAGTATTCTGGATAGCGCTCGATCGGGCGACATGGAGAGAACCGTGTGTGGCACAACAGAGGGCGAAGGGGACAGGTCCGGTGGGCGCCCTAACGCGTACGTTGCGGACTGAAGGTCCAGTTTTCGGAACAGCAATGAAATCTCTTCCTCATCAATGACGGTTCTTGAACTTCCATTTGTTTCGGCTGTCATCAATGCGAAAGCACCCTGAAGGTGCAAGAGACCTTTCTCAGTACATTGTTGCAGAACCTCTGTGAATGCCAGGAGGAGACATGCAACAATGCATGGCGTAATCCCATGCCGGAGTTCGGAAAGATCAACTTGCACTAGCCGCAAGGCTTGGCTGCACTGCTGTATAGTCTTCAGCCCCGAACCAGGGCGGCCGAGTCTTAAGATATGCTCCTCGTAAGAAGCACCAAATGCGGCTGCGGCGGCTTCCACAGATGGAATCGAATGGGTCAGCTGAGGAACAAGGTATGTCCAGAATGCCATCTCAAGATCGCTCTTCGCCCGACGAGGCCCTTGATCCAACACTCTGCAAGCGAGAGTGACATAGCGGTTCTGGGAATAGCTTGGATTACCTATGAGACAGCTTTGGGAGGATTCAGCGGCTGATGAAGATGTGCCAAGCCATGGGCCAGGTGGTGCTCCACGTGGATAGCCCGTACAGGGTCGCTTGGAGGATAAGCAACGCCGACAAGACGGCTTTGATTCGTCGCATTTGAGCCGTCGCGCCCTGCACAAACCTTGTCAGTATGGTGTCAAGGTTTCGTCTTGAATCGAGAGAGCACGCATACTTGCACGTGAAGCAGCCAAATTTCGACTGTTTGACATTGGTCCGAGTGCGCTTAGGTTTGCTTGCGTCAGCTAAGGGCGGCGGCATCCTGGTGTGCGGGAGACTGGAGGTGGAAGGTGAGAAACAAAGACCGAGGAATTCACAAGTAATCTGCAGATTTATCATTGCGCTCTAGCAGGCTGGATATACCACTAGATCAATAAAGTGACCCATATGTGGCTAGAGCGATCTTGGCAAAAAGTCAAAGACCGAGATAAAAATAGATAGGGCGCGAAGAACGGCTGATACTGGGGTAGTGTTACGTAAATATGGAGCATTTACGAGAGTTGGCAGCTACCAATGGCTTCGTTTAGCGCGACTTTCAGGACCAGGATCGACAAAGTGGGCAAAACTACGAAGACCGAGAAAAATTATCCGAGAGTGGTAGCCAATCTTATACGTTGTAAGTCTAATCAAGCCCATGGGACAAGTCCCAAGGAAAGAAACTAGTCTAACCACAGGCCTTGTCTTCTGCCCCGAGGTCAGTCAGCTGTACTCTGTCTCTCACGGTGACCCTGGCAGAATCTCCACCTCTCACTCTCGGTCTTTGGCTCAAACCGTGGGCTCGATTAGTAACACAAGCCGTTTCCTCGCGCATCTAGACTCGGAGGAGCAAAATGGGAGTCACAGAGAATTAGTCTATGTGTCAGGGGAGTGATAAAAAAATTCCAATCGCTTACTTCACTAGATATAAAAATGCATTCAGGAAGTGCCTAACAGTTCCCAATCGGCAGTCTTTCTCCTTTCTCTATCATCATATCACCATTACTGTCGCCCTTTGTTGCATCTTGGTCCATCCTTTGATCTCTTGATTGTTCGATAACCTACCCGAAACACTTTGACGCTCCTTTTCGAATGGCAGAATCACAGCTCATCTGCACTCGCATTTCTCCCGAGTGTCCGATCGAATACACCATTTACGGATACCGCCCGAGGCTCTGGGTCAGTACCCTGTTTGCAGCTATTTTTGCAATTGGGTTCTGTTCACATATTTGGCTGGGCATTCATTTTCGCACCCGTGGCTACAGCATAGCGCTGACCCAGGTTTGCCTGGGACGGGTTCTTGGGTATCTGGGCCGCATTGGACTCTACTTCCAACCATTCCACGCGATCCCTTTCCAAGTTCAGGTTTGCTGCCTGATCGTGGCGCCGGCCTTTAATAGTGCCGCTGTCTATCTTGTTCTCAAACACCTTACCCAGGTATTGGGGCCGGAATGGTCTGTACTAAAGCCTAAACACTATACAGTCGTCTTTGTCACCGCAGACATAGTATCTCTAGTCCTCCAGGCTACAGGAGGTGGTCTTGCTGCTACCGCTGTATACGGCGGTGACAATCAAGTCAGTCTGGGCAACGATATCATGATGGCAGGCATTTCCTTCCAGGTGGTAACCCTGTTTGTCTTTGCGGCTCTTGCAGCTGTGTTCTTGGTGCGACGCGCGAGGGCACTCATCACAAAACCCCTCACAGGCAATACACTAGAAACATGGTGCAATGCAAACTTTCGGCGGTTTGCTTGCGGGCTTACGATTGCATTCCTGGCTATCTTTATCCGGTGTGTCTATAGAATCGCCGAAATGAAGGGTGGGTGGGGAAACTCTCTTATGAGGGACGAAATCACTTTTATCATTCTGGAGGGATGGTGAGTTATTCTTTATAACTTCCTCAAAGCTGAACACTGGACGTTGCTAACACCGCTTGGAAGCATGATTGATTGTGATAGTTACCGTCGCGCAAACCATCTTTTACCCCGGATACTTCATCTTAAGAAGCGCAAGCTCGCTGGTAAAATCTGGTAACGAACCCAGCATTAATACTAAAATGATTCAGACTAATTTATCAAGGAAATTATGCAGAACAGTGGATGGAGCTATATACTGGGTCTGAGTAGGGCTGCGGTTGTGTCTAATGTGACAAAATGGTATTAACTACACTATCATATGTTAACTGACTCAAACTAGACACTAAATCTATAATAAAATTACTAAGCATAGAATCTAAGCATATAATAGGGTCTCTAAATTCATCTTACCTATATATTAATAAGTTTTTATTCCTTATTCTTAGTATATTTATCTTGTAAGTTGTTGACCTCGTTGTCGACTCGAGTGTTACAGCCAATCAGAATTTAGCGGTCAAACTGAACCGCTTTCGTTTTTGCGGTCACCGTATTTGGAATAGTGTATGTATGTATGTATATTTTTCGTCCGGGCAGGTCCCCTACTGGGGCACAGGACGTGCTGGGCTAGAGTCTAATATCTACAAGCTACCTGTGGGCAACAGTTCCCCGTAAGGCGCAGGCAAGTCCCTATCCAGCATGACATCGGCTCAGTGGCGCTCCTTGTCGAGCCTGTTGCCCGTCAGCGGGATGTTCAGGCGCGGTGGTGAAGCCGCTATATCAAACAGTCTTTATAAGGGGACTGGGGGGAGACCTTTGTCGCGGCTGCACGGGGCGGCCTTAAAACTGTCTCGGACAGTCGGAGGGGTAGTATAGTACCCTCCGGCTGGCTGAGCCCAGGTGTTTGATAATAGAAACAAATGAAGAGAAGAAAATACAAAGGGGGGAGTGGGCGCGCGAGTGCGGCTTGGTTAGTCACGTCTAGTGGCGAGGACAGACATGCTCGAAGAAGGAGCTTGCCTTGGCTATGGCGATAAATTTGCCGAAGTCTCTGCCTATTGCGAGGTTGATCGCTGCAGTCGGTGAGGGAGTCAGCCCCATCCGATTTCGCGGCGGTACTTTCCTGCAGTAGAAGAGATGGTCTGGTGCTTTGCGTCGACCACACGAGCACATCACTCATGCGTTGTCGTGGTTGAGTCTCACTATTGCATATTAAGTAACTTAAACTAGAAATTAAATCTATGATAAAATTTCTAAGTATAAAATCTAAGTATATATTAGGGTCTTTATGTCGCGGCCATAACAAGGCCTGGGCGGAGAAGCCCGGCGGAGAAGCCCGGCAGAATGGGCCTGACTAAGCAGGACCGAAGGGACCGAACTTCGCTCAACCCAGTCCTACCCTGACCGAGCTCATAGCATCTCGGTCCTAGAAGGTACTATAAGTATCTAGCATACGCTTATTATACTTTCCTATATATTAGCTA
>SSHR01003236.1:0-12896 GCA_006518225.1 Fusarium neocosmosporiellum | reverse complement strand
GGGAAGTAATGCGCCAAGACCGACGGTTGAACTCAAAAAAGCGCGAATTTACCGAGTTCTTACGGTACCAACAACAGGGGTCTATCCCCACTTTTCAGTCGGAAGATTAATTTTCCGCCTAATTTCCGCATAGCCGCTAACTACACACTGCAACTTCAACTTTTCATCTACATAACCATCTATCGCCATCACTATACCTTTTTACGGCCACAATAAGCGAAGATACGGCCGATGACGATAGTTTTACTATTCCTGAGCATTTATGAGCGTACTGTTATATTCCTAAGCACGAACTTTCCGACTTTGATGAAGAAGATGAGCCTAAAATCCCCGAACCGCCTCCATCGCCGGAATTCGAGTCATTCGACGAGCTTTTCGCGTTCTTACAGTTATTCTCTCGCGAGAACGGCGCCGGGCTTATCAAGAAGAGATATAGCCCTAAGCGCCCAGTCAACGGGGCACTGATCCACACGAATATGACCTTGATGTGCGATCGCGAGGGATTCCGGCCGTCTGAATCTACCGGCTTCTACGCCGTTGTGAGCCGGATCATCGGTCGGTCCGGCATGCCGATGAGTTCATTTTAATAGAAATACATTTTTTATACTATTTAAGCATAATTAAGTAAATTAAGTATTATTTAGCAGCTTTCTCTATGCTTTTTAATTGATTTTATGGCTTTAGCTTATTATATATAAATTTATATATAAAGGAGGAAAAAAGGCAAATAGAATAAAAATCAGGAATAATTTTTCAGAAGTCACGTGACGTTATTAGTACGAGTAACACTTCTTATTGGTATGAATAACAACACTCTTTTTATTTTGCTTGCCGAAAGAGGGGTTGTGCTGAAAGAGGGGTTGTGGATGGTAATGCCAGACATCGCAGCTGGCAGACAGGCCCTACTACCAACCGCGGCTAGGAGGTCACAACCTGGTTATCAGAAAATGATTTGAACCTACTTAACTCTCTGGATATCCTAATAAGCCTATATGGCAATACGATCGATCTCGCCTTCATGAATATGCCATTGGCCGAGGCTATCATCGAGGACCATCTCGCCACTAGCTCCGACTACTTTATGCTTAGCCTGACGCTGCCCGACGTTAGGCCGGCTCTAACTCAGCCGGGTAAGGTGCGGGTGATAACAACAGACGACGAGCTCAAACGATTTATCGAGATCGTAGAGCTCGGGGCCATAAGAATCCCCCTCGCGAATTTAACTCCAGCGGACCTCGATGAGCTAGCCTCCGTACTTATGAATCTCTTAACGTCGGCAGCGAAGGTAGCCGGATGGCCCTCACGGAAGAGCATGTATTCTACTCCGTGGTGGACCGAGGAGTATGTCGGCGCCGCCGTGGCTTTCCGTGCCATTAGAAGACTTTACCCTCGCGGCTTTAATTAAGATATATAGATCGCCAAGAGGGACCTCTATCGCGTGGTCCACCGGGCTAAAAGATAATATTAGTAAAACCTTATTGATAATTTCTTTAATAATAGTGCCATTTTTAAAGCTATTTATTGGCTAAAATCTTTAGGATCTTTCTAGCCCTTACCACTATAGGTCGATGATGTTGTATATGAGACCTAGATGGATAAGGCCAATATACTTCGGCGAGCCACACTGGAGCGACGGACTGCGAAAGATGATATCGCAAACCCTTAGACATTAGTCTCTTCTCCTAGATTAATTCCATTCCCGCTTAAGATTTCGCTGGATAAGGTGCAATATGCGACGCTTCACACCGGCAATATATCTCCAGGATCAAACAGCATCACGATAGATCTCCTCAAAGCTACATAGCATATTATCAAGACGCATATCCGCCGCTTATTTAAAGGATACCTAACGATAGGCCATTACCCGAAACCGTTTAAGGAGGCGGAAGTGGTCATGATCGCCAAACCCGGACGCCGTGATCTCACGTCGCCAAGGGCCTGGCGACCTATCTCTCTGCTCTCCTGCCTCGGCAAAGGGCTAGAACGTCTGATCGCACGCCGTCTATCATGGGTAGCTATTCACTACAGCGTCCCCCACCCGCAATAAGCTAGGGCTCTCCCCAAAAGGTCAGCTATAGACCTAGTATCCGCCCTAATCCATGATATCGAGGAGGCGTTTGCACGTAAGAAGGTGGCCACCCTGGTCACGATGGATATCCAGGGTGCTTTCGACACCGTCATGTATAACAGACTGGTCTTGCGTCTTCGCGAACAAGGCTGGCCCGACCATCTGGCTAGATAGGCCAAGTCCTTCATGAGGGATCGATCAGCCCGCGTTAGGTATCAAGACACCCTTACCCCCCTTACCCCTCTCCAGTGCGGTCTTCCCCAAGGTTCACCGGTATCACCGATTCTCTTTCTGCTCTATACTGAACCAATCTACCGACTAGGCAACCCCCAAGGCCACTTCGGCTACGCAGATGACACGGCCATCCTATCCATAGGCGACACAGTAGACGAGAGTACTGCCATAGCATCCAGCGCCATCGCGGAGATAGTACTCTAGGGCGCGGAAAATGGCATATCCTTCGACCCAAAGAAGACCGAAGTCATACACTTCTCCCACAGCAAACTCAGGACTATACCAATAGTACTTCACGGCGATATCGAGAAACACCCCGAGTTAGCTCTACGCTGGCTTAGCATCTAGCTCGATAGCAGGCTATCATTCCGGATCTATATCGAAAAGTGGGCGGCGAAGGCATAGGCCGTCGCCTGCCACCTACGAGGACTAACTAATATAATACACGGTCCTCTCCCGAGCGCTATGCGAAGCGCCGTCAGAGCGTATATCGAGCCAGTACTACTGCATGGCTCCGAGGCATGGTACCCAGGCAGGACTAGGCCGCGGTGGAGCCAGCCTGCCAAGGATATGCCATTAAGTAATCAGCATCTCATATAAAGAATAACGAAAGCCATGAACCAGGCCATAAGAGCCATACTTCCCATCTAGAGGATAACACCAATCACTGCTCTCCACCGAGAAAGCGGGATACCGCTAGTTAATTAGCTACTCAAAGCAAGGCGACTTAGATTCTCAGCGCGACTTAAGTCGCTTAATAAGACTCACCCTCTGGCGAGTCAGACACACCCGCCTAGCCCACCTACTTACCACGACCTCATCAAACGAAAATATCAAATATAAGTAAAAAGCGGCTTCAGGATACATCTCCGTTGTATAAATGAACTCCTTGCACCCTATACGCGGCCAAGGCTTATTCAGCGATGCTTCCATTAAGAACAAATAGCGCCGCTATAGACAACGTCGAAAGAGCAATCGGCCAATACCTTCTCTCTCTAGGTCGAGTTACTTAACTCGCTCACCTTAGTTATATACTCAGATGGCTCTCTATCCTCGGAAGGAGCTACGAGCTACGGCCTTACCATCCACCAGAATAATATCCCCATCCTCGATGGATCCGGTTGACTTAGACCATCTGAGGTCTTCGATGCCAAAGCGGCGGGAATATTAGAGGGCTTCAAGGCCGCCCTGAACCTACAAGAGTCAAAAACTCAAGATATCTTCATCTGCCTAGATAACCACGCTACTACTACGTGCCTACGAGGCACACCATTAGACTCCTCCTAGGAGGTCTTCTTCGAGTTCTAGGTCTTAGCAGCATCTCATAGTGCCACAAAGGTACGCTTAGTATTAGGCCACACCAATATCCCCGGCAACGAATAGGTAAATAAATTAATAAAAGTAGTATCCTTGTTACCTAAGCCTAAGGGCGCTAGGCTAACGCTGGCCTACTTACGAAGACTTATAAGATAGAAACCAAAGGAAGCATTTAGATCTTAGTGGTCTTTTACGTCCCCTAAGCAATATAAGAGATTTAATCTTAAGGCGATAATAGCTTGCCCGCTAGAGCTATCGCTCCCGCGGGTAGCCTTATACTATCTACTAGCAGTAAGATCCCTCCACGGGGATTTTACTATATACTACGAGAGGTTTAACCATAGTAAAGTATAAATAATCTATTTATATAACTAATATAAAATACCTAACTATATCTTCTACTATAAAAAGGTATTACTATAGCATTAAGTAAGGCTTACTCCCTCGCCAAATATAATAATAAATCTAGTATTAAGGAGTAACTTTAATAAATTTATTAAGCTAGCTAAAATAAGCCCTTTTTTTACTAGGGTTTACCCTCGCTACTTAATAAGACTAATCCGAGACATAGTTATATTTGCTCCCTCCTTTATCTTCTCTATCTTTATTTTATTACCTCTTTTTATTACTTAGGCTCGGCTAGATAGGGACGCCGTAGCGCGCTCCATCTAAGCGTGGCCACCTATAGCTATGACCCTCTATTATGGGCATCCTAGTTATAGGCTAAACCCACGGCTATTATTTATTAGCCGCGCCTAATCAATCTGCTGACGGGTAATAGGCTCGATATAATGCGCCGCCTATACCGATGGTATGCTGGATAGGGAATAATATATAATTAAATTATAAGTAGACTCCCTAAGCTTAGTATATCTATGCTCCTCTAGGAGAATTCTAAGGCCTTACGGCCCCTAGATGAATAATACGCAAACAATATATATATATACATACATATATACATATATATATGTAGTTACCCTGAGAGAAGAAGGAACCGCTAGGCAAGAGCTATATTAGCTATAGTAGGCGGCATATAAGACCCCCGTATAATCGCTAGAGCGAGTGTGTTAGATATTTATCTTTGATACTAAATGACCTATTATACCCCTAATCCTCTTTAATAAAGCAGGTCGCCTAATTCGGCCAGGTACTAAAAAGTAATGCTAATATAAGCCTCGCCGCTTATACTATGCTTTTAATATATTATAGTATTTATTTTAATATAAATAAAGCATACTATTAAAATTATTATATTTTAATAAGAGTTACTAATATTTAAGTTATTAAACATAGAGTAAAGGGCATTTATATTAATAGTAAACCTCTTAATTATCTAATATATAGCTTATTTAATATTCACCGCGTATATTAAAAAGCGCTATATATTACTAAGTTAAAGCCTTTATTAAGCTAAGCTAAGAAGCCTTCCCGAGGTATTAATATTAATTACATAATAAAATAACCTCCTTACATAGGTTTCTATATATAAATATAGAAGATATATATTTACGGGCTTTGAATCTAGGCGTGTATTCTACGTGGGGCTACTATAACTATTACGAAAGAACAATTAGCTTCCGCAATAACTAATATTATAGTATAGCTTACTATAGGGTATACTTTCTAGTATTAAAAACCCTAGGATGGGGCCCCGGCGCTAATATGCTTTATAACCCGCTATATATTATTATAATAATAATAGATAAGTTTACCAGGCCACCTTATTTAACTACTAATAATAGAGGTAAGGTAATGCCTATACTCCCCGTAAGGCAAGACTTCTTTCTTAGACATCTATAAGTATATGAATAGTTTTTACTTATAGTATTATATGCTATTACTATTTATAAATTATAGAGCATTACGGTAGATAAGATAGTAATAGATCTGTCTAAATGAGACTTTTAGATAGGGCTAGGTATGTTGTAGTATTAAGGGTTAAGATACTAGAGGGGTAAATAATTAATGCCCTATTTAAACGGGCATCTCTCTACTATGACAAGCTACCTAATAGTAAGGCTAGCTCTATGTAAGACTCTATAAGTCTTAACCAATTAATAGGTATTTTAATAAAGGTTCGCGACTAAGACCAGCGGAGGTAATAATAACTTAATTAGCCCTTTTTTTATTTTCTTTTTTCTTAAAATATTTAATATAATATAAAATTTCATCTTAGATAATCCTCTATAGTATAGAGCTATATCCTTTAGACTTTTTTATGCCCTCCCCACCTCCGGTAAGGATATTACTATATTTTATATCTTAGCTATTTATTATTATATCTATATATATATAATTATACCTATATTTATATCCGAGCCAAGGGGATATAAAATAAATTTAATTATAAGAAATCCTCTAACTTCTAACTATATAGTCTCTTCTTAATATTATCTAAGATTAGCTATATCTTTTATATAAGATTATAAGAGTATTTATTTCAGCCTTTATAAGAAAAAAAATCATAGAAGGCATACTACTATAGTAATTAAATATTAAATATTCTTTATAAAAGACTTTTAAAGCTATAGCTATTATATAGCTTTATTAATAAAGGTCTAAGGCGATTAATCTTATGTATTTCTTTTATTAATAAGCCGAGAAGCATAGATAAGCATTTAAAGGAGTAAACATCTTTATTATTATAAAGAGAACTACGGAGATTGTTAATCGCTTTAAGAAGTTAACTAATAAGATTCTATCTCTTTTTATTAATTATCTCTAGTAATTATATTAGCTATAGCAAAAGATGTAAGCAGGAATTATAGACCTAATATACCTACGATTAGGAGCTCAATCGTCTTAACCAGACCTTTGCTATATCTTAAAGCTAGTTTTATTATACATTCAAACTACTCAGGCTATCTAAAGACCTATACCACGCATAGATAGAGGGTAGACTCTAGGCTATAGCACGTCGGCATATTATTTCCTATTATATGAAGCTATTAATTAGCGAAAATTTTAACTATCTTATAATATTTATAATAATTAATAATAGTAGCGAGTTTATAAAGTATCTCGAGATTAAGAGATTTTAGTACTTTTTAATAATAGCTATAAATAATATTTAATAAAATTAAAAAAATATCTTTATTTTAATCGCTGGCTAATATTAAGCGATAAGACCTATTAGATATAATCCCTTCTCTTTATAGCCTATTTAGTATTGCCTAAAAGATAGGAGAAGTAAGTTTTAGGTATTTTAAAGAAACTTAAAATTAAACCTCGGAAAGCTAAGTTATCTCTAGTTGGTTTGGGGTAATATTATAAGTAGATATAAACTCGAGAGTGGTGCTATTTGATATACTGTTCGCGCTTAGAGTTATTAACGGAGGTTAGAATAAGTTTAGGGCTGGAGCTGTAGTAGTTGAGATGGGACGAGACCGCTGTGAAAGCTTTATTGTAAGTTCCCTAAAAGCCTGGTTGGTTGCTATAATTATTAACCTTATGGAAGCGAAAAGAGGTAAAAGGACCTAGGTATTTGGTTTATAAAGAACCAACTCTAGATCCGCCTATAGGTTTAATATATATAATAAGGGTGATATTATAGATATGAATAGACCTTACCTATAGAGCTATAAGAGAATTTAATTATTTTAGCTATAAGCGGGCATGGATACCTATGGAGTCTAGATATTATTTAACTAGATATATTAATTAATAATATAGTTAACCACCGGGTAGATGTAATAATCTTTAAATACTCCTAGAATAAATAATAATCTATTTTTAAAATTAGAAAATAAAAAAAATTAGATTAATTTATAGGAGAGAGGAGTATATAATATATCTACCTAGCTAAAACCAGCTGCCTGCCTTACCGCCTATCCCCGCATCTACTAGGCTACTAAATGCCTTATTTTTTAGTTAGACTAAGTGTATAATATATTATATTAAAGGCGATGCCTTAATTTATAATAATATATTAATTACTTAATAATAGCCTCTAGCTAAGAGACTTGCCCTTTATATTAATACCTTATGCCTTAAGAAATAAAGTAATAAAGGGTTTTTATACTTCTACTAATTTCCCTCCTAATATTTAGCCCGCCTCTCTTATTAATTATTATTATTTATTATATAATTTCGCCATTAAGGCTAAGTTGGATTTCTTAATATATTAAATCTATGTTATAAATTAGCTGACTTGCTTCTTCTATAGAGTATAAGTCATATAGGTATTAGCTAAAGAAGAGAAGAATATGGGAAATAATAATTCAGGCGAGGTAGAGGGAGGTATAAAAGGAGTTGACTTAGTTGGCACGGACTAACGCGACGCGAAAATGGGCCCTATTTCGCGATCACAGTTTAGAGTAAGAAATAAGAACGGGCCCCGTTTCGATATGGGATGACCCCTGTGATAATCGAGAGGCATGATTGGTTCAAAACTAGGAACGGGCCCCGTTTCGGTCTTTAATTCTTGAGTAGGTTGTTCTTTACTAGGACCAGAGGAAATAGGATGATCCTAGTCGGCTCATTAATCTGCCTGGTAAGGACGACGGAGATACTGCTTAAACGCAGCCATAAGTACGTCGAAGACTATAAGGAGCTGTGGTACCCAGGTCTCTCCATGGGGAACCTTTTATTCGAACCATTCGACAGCCTGGCTCTCTATAGTTAGATCCACGTCATTCTTTCTAGATATAAAAGTGGTTAATATCTTACCGAGGAGTTGCTCGTCAAATGCATAAAGAGCAGCAATTACCCTTCATATGGCTGGCTTATTACCATAGAGGCCATCTGGATCGGTTGCTGACGTGTATTTCTGCTTCTAATGATTCTTCTCTTCCTCGGTGCTCGCATTAGATACCCGAAGTCCTATGGCTATGTCCTCGTATATCTAATTGGTCTCGGTGTAGAGACTGTAGTTACCGCGGGCTCTCACGAATCGGTTAAGACGTAGCGTCTCTAGCCAACCGAGTAGTCGCCGAGCCACTTCGGAACCTACGGTGGTATAATCATCGAGTTTATAATCTAACCCTATATCGCCGCAGACATAACAAAGCTAATAACTAATAATATATTATTCCTCTAATTATTCACCTAAAGTCTATAACTTAAGATTCGCTTAAAGTAGGTTCTTATCATTACTAAACCTAACCTAAGTCCTAAGGTAATTAAGCATGGCTATTCGCGTAACTATCGCGCTAGAGGTAGCAATATTACCGGGGTACCCAAATAGTAGCTAGTAACTCTAATTATTATTATTAAGAGATTAATCTAGAATATCTTAATTTTTAAAGCTTAACGGGAAAGCTTATCTTCGCTTTAGAGGTAGCGCTATATCTTTCGGCGGTATAGATGCTTCCGCGAGGGAACAGCCCGGAGTATTTTCTATAGCCTCTGGAGCCGGAGTTCGGTCTAGAGAAGTTAATAAAGAGGGCACCACTATTGGTATGCTTACCACTCTGTCTCTGCCCCGCTTCTAGCTAGGGGTTACCTGCATTTTAGATACTGGTATTTCTGCAGTTAGTATCTCTTCCGCCCCCCTGGAGGTGAGTCTAGGTTGGTGCCCTAGGATTCGCTCGCGGTCGCTATGAACCTAGGCGTTCATTCTCGGTCTAAGTTTGCTGGGCAAATAGAGAAACTCGTGCCACCGGAGGGATACCTATTCATATAGGTCCAGAAGCTAAGGCTATATCGTGGTTAGGAATGCTCCGTTAAGACCATAAGTTAACCCACGTTGCAAGGGATGATATCCGCTCTGCCAAGCAAAGACGATATTTCGATGGGCATCCTTGCTTTGATCATCGAATCGATTAAACGGCTAGTATACCTTACGTATATGCTTTTCGGTTATTCCGATGCAGATCTACCGAAGAAGTCGAGAGTTTACTACAAACTCCTAGGCCTTTGCCGTTACCTTTCGAATCACATTGGTGAAGCGGCTGGTACGCCATGCCTTGCTATTGGAAGATATGGTCTGGGTTCTGAAGAGCAGCGGCGAGGAACTCTAACCCGCCTCGCTTGGGCTAATAATACCGCGCTCCTTATCTAACAAATTGATGAAGGGACGGATATAGGTATAATACTTGAAGATGGCTAGCGTAAGCTCGGCTGGAAGGAAATGAATAACGATGAATTCTCGGTTGGTGGAGCTTTTGGCCTTGTGGTGATGGACTATATAGATAATATAGCCTTTATAGATATAGAGACCTCTGGGTCTGAGTTTGTCGTTCTTAACCTAGAGGCTGGAGAGTTCTAGCTATCGTGGCAGCTGGCCGCTAGTTAAGGATATCCCCGCTCCCAAGAGCTCGCGAAAGTCCTCTTCCTTTTTTAGGTATTAGTTGACCTCTGACTAGTTCTGAGAACTCCCTCGCGAGAGACACCCGCTCCGAGCTGTATAAGCTCTCCTGAATAAATCGAGATAGGCTAAGGCCAGTTCGTTCTTGGGTCCGTCACGAAGGAATATCCCTTATCACAGTTGGCTATGTTGTCTTTGATCTTAAGTAGGTCGATATCAGGCTCGAGCCCGAACATCAAATCATTACACAGGCGATTGGCCTCTCTGAGGAGATATACGGCTAGGGACCTGAATTGCCCTATATAGACCTCTGCCCCTTGCCCCTAGCTTACCCTTTGGCCGTCGTCGCTCCAGTAAAGGAATAAGGAAGGCGTATCGTTGCGGGCTGCTATGTACCCGTAGGCATGAAGACTTATAAATTCTTCAAACGTCGATTAAGATCCCATAACCATATACCGCCTGTGTACCCGCTTGAACCGCTTAAGTTGTTTGAACCGCGGCCGGCGTTCGATTCCTAGAAGAGCATATGGCCGCAGGGGAAGAGCTTGCTTAAGGAAAAGGAGTCGCTGGATGTATATAAGTCCAGAAAGGTAAGGTATATAGGAATGCGCGTTATGGAAGCTATTAGTTGCTTCCGAGAATGCAAGTATACCGCTGAAGTACACAAGCACCGTCGAACTTGGTTGGCCATCCGTCAACCGTTCCGTACATAGCGCGAGGCTTAGGCCGAAGACGAGCTCGGCAAGGGAGACCAGGGAATCAACTCTTTCGGGCCTTTTGGTAAAGTTCCCTGCTCCATTCTCATCGTCATCGCTAGGTATATAAACATCATCACCACTGTCCTCATCGATGGTGCTGTGCAGGTCGCTGTCGTCGTCATCGTCGTCTTCCCTGTCGAGGTCTCCATAGGGATTTCCATCCATATCCATATCCATATCCTCATACTCGACTCGCATTTTATCCCCACTCGCCCCTTTAGCCTGCTCTTCCGCCTAAGCCACATCCTCGGTAACCAAAGGTAGATTAGCCAGGTCTTCATGATGCCAAATTTCATCGAGGAAATGATTCAGCTTCTTATTAAAATGCACGCCAATAAGCCGCTCTCGTTGCTTCGCGTCCATGCGGTATACCCAAAAACAGAAGGCCAATGCCTTTTTCAGTAGTAAGCGGTATCTAGTGGTTGATGAGGCATGCTTGACCAGTGTGAACGGCTTGGGGTAAGGCATATGGGGATGGTTGCTTTTCAGCCAGCAAAGGAGATTGCGACTCGTCCTGTGAACGGTCTCTTCACAGCGGTCCATAACCACATCCACGACCTTCAAGATCCCATCGATCTTAATCTTATCTTCGCGCGGGCTGACTAGATCGGTGGAGAGACCAGTGACTCGGGCCGCGCTGGCCAGGAGGTACGGCGGCGCATCTGGCCGCCCATAGAAACTTAGATAGGGTATCTAGATAAGGGAACGGTGCAGGCTTCGGTCCCTGTTCCTGTACGTGATCTCCCACCTCGTTCTCTCCAGCCATGGCCGCTGCTCGGCGTATATGGTCGCCGAGCCGGCCGCTGAGGTCTGCATATCGGCTGTAAGGCCGTGGTTGCGCTGGTGCTCGCGTTCCTGCACAGATCTAATCAAGTCCTGTTGTTCTTGACCAGTCCTATCTCGGCGGCTCAAAGCTGACCCACTCATGTGGCCCACAGGCACCGTCGGTCGGGTCAGTTGGCCATCGCGTTCAACAATCCAGTAGACACGAGACGAGCCAGAGGCCCAAGCTTGCAAGTAAATGTACTCGAAGTATGCCTCCATGTCCGCCCGCCTGGTAGGTCTCCGCGGGTGTTGGGGATACTTAGGCAGGTCTTAGCTATAGTGTTGCATAATGAGAGTGAGGTTGATGGTGCGATAGCTACAATGCAGACAGGAAAATCCATCGTAAGACCGGAGCCTTTGCTCTTCAGGCGAGCTATCAACAAGAGGCGTAGCTCCGCTTGAACTTTTCAGCTTTAGTTTAGCCAATACCTTAGAGAGACCTCTCCGCCGAGGTAGGGGGATGCCGTATTCTTCACGTAGATGGTTGGTAGGGTTAGACCCAACGGGGGAAATGGCGTATCTGTATTTCTTGTCGAAACAGATCAATAGTCGTGACTTGGGATGGACCCATAAAGAAAGTGACTCGAGAAACTTAGCAGAGGCAATATATATTAGGTCCATAATATCAATCATTGCTTTTGCCGCTACTACTTTTCGATGTTCTTCATTGATTCCTCTTCTCTTTAATATTAGGCGGAAGACTAAAAGGCAGGAAATAGTAGTATAAAGTGGATAGTTAGAACGGGAGGTGGATGGAAGTGGTGGAGTAGTGAGAGGAACGAGTGCACGGATAGAAAATGAATAAATAATAGGTTGTTTTTGTTAAACCTGGTTATTATGTCAATATGTATGGATAATAATTGTAGAATCTAGGGGTGGTTTTTTGGGAAAATATCGGGGAATTATATAGTGGTTAGGGTTAGTATAGACGAAAATTGAATAATGCGGCGCGATTTAGATCAACATTGGTACAGTAGCTATATCTATTACTCTAATAATAGCTCTACTTACTACCTTAACTATAACTATTATATTTCCTTTACCTTTTTTTCTTTTTTTCTCTCTTCTTATCTTTTCTTTCCTTTTTTTTTCCCTTTATATTCCCTCCTCTTCCCTCCTTATCCTCTTTTCTTACTCTTTTTTTTTACTCCTCTTATTTCCCCCCTTTTCTTTTCCCCTCTTTCCTTTTCTTTACTTTTTCCTCCTCTCCTTTTATTCTTTTTTAATTATAGTTACCTTATTTTTTTTTTTTTTACTTTTCTTCTTCTTATTACTTATTATACCTCGCCTTACCTAAATAATTATATATATATTAACCCAGTAATATATAATTTATACTTAGCCTATAAATTATAGATATTATTTATTAAATTATTATTTTTATTCTTTTTTTTTTTTATTAATTTATTTTTATTATTATTTATTTTAAATATCTTATTAAAATATT
>SSHR01003230.1:0-26422 GCA_006518225.1 Fusarium neocosmosporiellum | reverse complement strand
TCCCCGAAGACTGGCCCCAGCCCCAGCTCCAGCCCCGGCCCCGGCTCCACAGCCTACCCAGGCAGCTCCGGCCAATCCCACCACCATACTGGACAGCGATTTCGACGCGACGGATTCTCTGAGTGGCTTCAGTATTAGCGATACTGATGAGGATCCCAACGACACGAATGCGGCGGCACTTCAATCCATCTCCAGATCGCGTCGTGCTTATAGAGCCACGGGCAGCAGCCGACGTCTTAAGAAGGAACGAGATCGTCTGGAAGCCCACCATCCGGAGATCAAAACGATGTGGCAGGAGCTGGAGAACATGCCTATCCTCAAGGCTGGAAAGGCACCTCAGCCGCAAACCATCTCACGCCAGCTCAAGCCATTCCAACTTGAAGGTCTTGCTTGGATGATGGAAATGGAAAAGACAGAGTGGAAGGGGGGTCTGCTTGGCGACGAGATGGGCCTGGGAAAGACCATCCAGGCTGTGTCCCTGATCATGTCGGATTATCCCGCCAAGCAACCTACTCTGGTCCTCGTCCCTCCCGTTGCTCTGATGCAGTGGCAGCAGGAGATCAACTCATACACAGACGGTACACTGAAGACGTTTGTCTTCCACGGCACAAACCAAAAGTCCAAGAGAATGACTGTCAAGGATGTCAAGAAGTACGATGTTATCATGATGTCGTACAATAGTCTCGAGTCCATCTATCGCAAACAGGAGAAGGGATTCAAGCGTAAGGACGGTACACACAAGGAGGATAGTGTGATCCACAAGATCAACTTTCACCGCATCATCTTGGATGAGGCACACTGCATCAAGACGCGAACCACAATGACAGCCAAGGCATGCTTCGCCTTGAAGACGACATATCGCTGGTGCCTGTCTGGTACGCCGCTTCAGAACCGAATCGGAGAGCTCTTCTCGCTGGTTCGATTCCTCAACATCCGTCCCTTTGCATCCTATCTTTGCAAGCAATGCCCTTGCTCGACTCTCGAATGGTCCATGGATTCGGATAGCCGCTGCTCACAGTGTAAGCATGCCGGCATGCAGCACGTATCCGTCTTCAACCAGGAGCTACTGAACCCTATTCAAAAATACGGCAACATTGGACCTGGCCGAGAAGCCTTCCGCAAGCTTCGATTGATGACTGACCGCATGATGCTCCGTCGTCTCAAGAAGGACCACACCAACTCGATGGAACTCCCCGTCAAAGAGATCTATGTCGACCGACAGTTCTTTGGCGAGGAGGAGAACGACTTTGCCAACAGCATCATGACCAACGGCCAACGCAAGTTTGACACCTACGTCGCCCAGGGTGTTCTCCTCAACAACTACGCAAACATCTTTGGTCTCATTATGCAGATGCGACAGGTTGCCGACCATCCTGACCTGATTCTGAAGAAGGATGCCGAAGGAGGGCAGAACGTGCTGATCTGCTGCATCTGCGACGAGCCAGCTGAAGACACGGTGCGTAGTCGGTGCAAGCATGACTTTTGCAGAGCCTGCGTCAGTAGCTATGTCCGCTCAACTGCTGAGCCTGATTGCCCTCGTTGCCATATCTCGCTGTCGATTGATCTTGAGCAACCCGAGATTGAGCAGGACGAGAATCTCGTTAAGAAGAACTCGATTATCAATCGAATCAAGATGGAGAACTGGACTTCATCGTCCAAGATTGAACTTCTCGTCCATGAGCTTCACAAGCTCCGCTCTGACAATGCCTCGCACAAGTCCATCATTTTCTCGCAATTCACCACGATGCTCCAGCTCATTGAGTGGCGTCTCCGACGCGCTGGAATCACTACGGTGATGCTGGACGGGAGCATGACGCCTGCACAGCGCCAGGCATCCATTGAGCACTTCATGAACAATGTGGATGTCGAGTGCTTCCTCGTCTCTCTCAAGGCTGGTGGAGTGGCTCTGAACCTCACTGAGGCTTCGCGAGTCTTTATTGTCGATCCGTAAGTATCCCGACCTGATAGCTGCCCGAAGAGCCTACTGACCTCTCCAGATGGTGGAACCCTGCCGCGGAGTGGCAGTCTGCCGACCGATGCCACCGTATCGGACAGACTCGACCTTGTACCATCACCCGCCTGTGCATCGAAGATTCGGTCGAGAGCCGAATGGTGCTGATCCAGGAGAAGAAGACAAGCATGATCCACTCGACTGTCAATGCTGACGACAAGGCGATGGACTCGCTCAGCCCTCAGGACATGCAGTTCCTGTTCCGCGGCTCCTGAGCGGTTCGATGACTACAGGATGACTTGATTTCTGTGCCTCTATTGGAAGGAAGTACTGATGAGGCTTTGATTTTCACTCGAGTCAAGTTTAAGGACTTGAGAAATCTTCCGGCACGATTACGATTTTGTAATGTGAGTGGCATTTTGGCCACCGGAGTGGGTATGGAGTCGGGGAGTTGAGCGCAAGAGGATTTTGCCTTCGCTACTTCAACACGGCATGAGGGTATTTTTGGAGTTCTGGGGGCACATGTACGAGTTTAATGAAAAGATTACGGAACGACCCAGGGACGAAGGAACTGTTTTGCGTGAGCTGCGACACGGATAGGATCTTGCCCCCTATTAGATGGTACGGCTTGTTTTGACATCAGGGATGTTGCACGGCTGGACAGGACAAAATGAGGCGATAGGCAATTGATACGTGTATTATACCAAGATGCTGTCTGATAAACTAATGTGTTCTTGATTTCTAGCTCTGGTGGGATGCACCACTCTGCACTGTAACTGCTTCACATGAGTGAAGTACAAAAAAAGCGTCGACAAAATGCCCTCCCGAGACAACCGGGAGTAAGAATGAAACATGTGTCTAGGGAACAATTCGAGCTTGTACCCAAATCAAAACGCCTAGATTTTCGTTCTACTGCCATAAGCAGATCACAGGCCGAGAAGGGCCTTGGCACCGGGCTCGCTGCAGACGTAGATGACGTCGTGAGCGTTGGAGAAGCCATTGAACTGAGTGGCAGAGCACTTGGTGTAGGCGCCCATGTCTTCAAAATAGAGCCAGTCGCCGACGTCGAGGATGGGGTCGAAGCGAATGCTCTCGGTGACGCGGTCGATGCCGTCGCAGGTCGGGCCCCAGATGGAGTACTCGACACCCTCACCGAGGGGAACTGGGTGAGCGGAGGGGGTCTCGTAGAGGGTCTTGCCAGAGGCACGGAGGATCTTTGCGACGGGAGTCTGGTGGTCGAAGACAATATTGGAGAAGTTGCCGTAGACGCCATCGTTGACATAGACCATATAGCCCTTGCCGTCAAGGGTGGGGTCCTCGACAGTTCGTCGAGCAATGATGTTGCAGGCAATGGTGAAGGCCGTGGCGACGTAGTAGCGGCCAGGCTCGGCAATGATGTCGATTCCGCAGCCGGGAGGGAAGAACTCGTCGAGGGCTTCACGAAGAACCTCGGCCATGGTCTCAAAGGTGTCGCCGGAGAAGCCACCTCCAACATCGAGGGTGCGCATGTGGAAGCCAAGCTCGCGGGCCTGCTGGAAGACGGTGTGGGCGTCACGGACGGCCTTATAAAAGGCCAGAGGGTCAGAGGCTCCGGAGCCGACGTGGAAGCTGACACCGACAACGTTGAGACTGAGGTGCTTGGCAAGGGCCAGCAGGCCCTCAGCAGTCTCCATGGCGGCACCGAACTTCATGCTGAAGCGGCACATGCTCTCGCTATCGTCGGTCATGATGCGGAGGAAGAGCTCAGCTCCGGGGTAGAGCTTGGCGATCTTGTAGAGCTCATCGGAGTTGTCAAAGGTCATCTGCTTGACGCCAGCGGTCTTGACGTAACGGACGTACGAGTTGGTCTTGCAGGGCTGGGCGTAGATGATGCGGTCAGGGCTAAGTCCCAGGGACAGGACCTGCTCGATCTCGGCCTTGGAGGCACAATCGAAGCCGGTACCAAGCTCGGCGAGGAGCTTAATGATCTGGGTGTCGGGGTTGCACTTGACGGCTGCACAAGTTAGCAGTGTTTATGGAAGAACAGAAGCTTGACTCACCATAGAAGGGGCGGACGCGGGGCAGGTTCTTCTTCCAGCGAAGGTGCTGGCGGTAGACCTCGCCGAGGTCCGCGACGAAGAAGGTGTCTTCATCGCCAGGGTCGCACATCTCATGGTCGATGGCCTCCACACGCTGGTGGAGAGCCTCGCCAATAAGTTGCTTTGGGGTAATCACGCCATGTTGCTCAAGAGGTTCCTGATAGATGGGTCTCTTTAATGCGACATGAGGGTGATTGACATTGTGGTTGTAGGTGTCGAGGACAGCCGTTGCCATAACCATATCCCAAACAGTAGTCTGCGACTGAGGAGGGACTGAAGAGAGAGTGTTGGGTGGTTGGGTCGCACGAGAGACGTTTGTGTTCCTCAAGGATTGAGAGTAGTATAGCTTAACCGTGGGGGGTTGAGCTGGTGTTAGGGCGGTCGAGAGCGGTAGCAGACTGATCCCTCAGTGATCTGGCGAGGCCTCCTCGACTCTTCCTCGGTGAGAGGAAGAACCTCCGGAATCCTCCTATGCGGCAGCTGGTGGGCGTCCAAGGACGGCGGGGGAGTTCTTTCGGGTCGGGGGTTGCTGTCCAAGACGAAAAGGTCGAGGAGGAGCTTAGACGTCGGTTCCGGCAGCAGCAGGAGGAGGGATGACGTTGATGATGTGGGAGGGCTTGCGGAGGCTGAAATCTTTGTCACTAACGAAGCTCACGGCCGGAGGAGCCGTGGTGGAAGCGGTGCCTTTGAAGAGACCAAAGGCGAGTCGATGGGGGTTTGAAGGAAAGAGCTTGGAGGGGAAGCTCTTGCGGGCGCGTTGGGGCTGTAAGCGCGGTGCTGTTGACGTGGTGATTGTGGTGCGGGTGGTTGGTTTGATGTTTGCAGACGAGGCAAGCAAGTGAGTAAGATAGAAGGAACAAAAAGTAGGAAGGAGGGCGAGGCTTTTTATTCTCAATCAAGAGGAGGTGAGAAGGGGGTACCCAAAAAAGAAGTCGACAGGTCTTCCAAACAAAGGCAAAGTCCAAAGCCTGGGCCTGAAATTATGCGGGTTTGAGTGGTTGGATGAGAAAAAGGTGGAGAGAGAGAAGAAGCCAAGGTCGACTCGAGAAATTTCTGACCTGTGACGTTGGGTTTGGATGGAGGGGCAGGCACGCAGGCAAGGAAGGAGCTGCCGCCCGTCAGTCTCCACTTTATCTTAGGTTTGGGAACGCCGGGAACTCGGTGGCGCAGCAATATCAGAAGCTGTGCACGCAGTTGAACTTTGCGTCTAATGCTCATGGAATTGAATTCGTCAAAGGCCTATTCATTAACAGACAGATACATTGCTTCCAACTACCGTTTCCATTGTTTACTCCGAGTCCTCACTCGAAGCTCCCTCAACTGGCGGTGATCGAACCAGACTAGAAAATCGAACCGATTCCACTTCTTCTCCCCGGTAGCACATCCCGTTGGTCGTGGCCCCTTCTCCTCCATCCGATGTGGCGCATGCACGCACGCACATTTGTCCATCCATTCGGGAGAAGAAATAAACAGGGCACAAAAAAAAAGATGCAGCCACCTGTTCTCGATCAGAGAGAGAGAGAGGTACGTACTATTCGTGGTCGTAATCATGACTCCTTCACCGACAGACACCGAAACCCTGCCCTGTCGATCCCGTCAAGTACTAGGTAGACGTCACGACATTTTTACTCCTACAACTTCTAGCTTGAAACTATGTACCTACAACCCAATTGATAATTCCCGCAACTTGAAGCATAGCTTGGATAGACACAGACACATACGATGCCTCGTATAATCAGGCTGCCATCAACAATCAAGTACGTAAAAAATCTGGTGCTTTCAAAAGGTCAGCTCGACTTCTAATTTGGGTCAACAGAGCTCCATCTCGTCCTATATAGCACTCGGCTCGTCGGGCATCCATGCCTGACCCTAGCTCTAGAGAAAGCTTGCTTCCGGACATGCAATTCAATATCCCAGCTTCTCTCCCATATTTACCTACGCCCTGGTTGTTTCTGCCGTAAAATCCCTCTCCTTGAACCCATGGTCGAATCGGCTCGGCTCCCGTGCCTTGCATCCTCCTCCATACAAATCAGGCACAGCCAATGTGACAACTCGCCTGGATCCCCAGGTCAAACACCATGTAATTGTCTATGTGTATGTACTCCGCTCTTTAGTCCAGCAATATCCATCGCTCAGGGACTCCGGCTCTGATAGAACGAGCTTTGACTCTCTCCCTTTTCTCGACCAGGCACCTGTTGCTTCACCCACAATTCTCATGCCGTTGCCAACCGCTCATCCACTGGAACCACTTGCGCTTGGTGCTTTCGCTCCGCAGCCGAGAGGGTTCTCACGTGTCTGGTGCAGCAGAGATAGAGAAAAGTGACCGCAGCAACAGGTGCCGGGAGGAGTCGGAGAGAGATATGTCTTTCATCTTGCGTTGCTCTGTGGTCTCTGTGCCATTGAAAGGGCCCAGAGATGTATCGTATCTGAACGCGTAAACAGAAAAGTGTCGATGGGGCGCCAATCCCCCGTATCAAGTGGTTGCCCGAATGTGTCAGTTGAGAAGGGTCGTCTATAATCTTGTTTCTATAATGTACACTTCATCGTACAGTCATAGCCGCAGCCACTGCGACTGCCCCGGATGGTCAGCCATATCTCGGCCACCCACCCTCCATGTCATGTCTGTCATGTCTGTCATACCCCGGTTAGCTCTATAACAATCCTCCTCTTACTCGGCACCCTTGACGTCCATCTCGCGGATCTTCCACTCGCCGTCAACCCATGACTGCTTCTCTCCCAGGAAAGAAACCCTCTCCACGCCCTTGGCCATGGCATCAACCAGGTACCGCTGCGCCACATCGCGCACCTGGTCCTTGGTCACGTCCAGAAGCTGCTCGCGCTTCGTCTGCTTCATCTCCTCAGTAACACCCGACAGGAACCGACCCATGCCCTCCTGATTCACCGACTTGGGAGCATCAACTCCCTGGAACACCGAGATTTTGGCCTCCTCCAGATCCCGGTCTGACCACTTCTTGTCAACCGCCCACTGGCCCGCATTGCGCATAATGCCCAGAGTGTTTTGCGGGTTGGGGTCGCGGTAAGAGTAGAAGCCGAACACACCATCCAGGGGTCGAGAGTAGGCACCTCCGCCGTAAGCGCCGCCCTTTTCGCGGATCTCGTGGTGCAAGTGCTTGTGCGTGAGAAGCTGTGACAGGATCTGCAGCGGTGCGCCATCCGCAGCCGTGTAAGACGCTGTGGGCACCGACAGACCACCATAGTAGACCTGGTACGGCAGAGGGAAGAATGTCTTGCTATCCCGAGGCAGCTGTCGGGGAGACGGGTTCTTCAATCCGAGCGGAGCATGCGAAAGGCCACCCATAAACTTCTGCAGTGAGGCGCCATTGTCGGCGACACTCTCGGATCCGCATGTGATGGCTGTACGAATGTTGCCGCCGGCCAGCGCAAAGTTCTGGATCTGCTTCAACTTGGCGATCACATCCTCCAGCTTATCCGACTCTGGCCGGCTGGCCAGAGAAGTCACCAGCTGAACCTGCGACAGGCCCGACACCTGTTGCCTCAACCACGCGCTCCGGGTGAGGCCTGCTTCCGAACTGCCCATAGCGAACCGGTGGCCGGTAGAGGCAATGTCGTTGACCACGCCATCAGCAGACGCCTGAAGAAGCTGTCGAATTCGAAGAGCTGCCTCAGGGCTGTCAAAGTCGGTTCCGAGGACGAGCTTTTGGATAATGTCAAACATGACAGGAACGTTGCGGTCCAACGCCATACCAGTGAAGATGAGGCCTTCACTGGCGGCGTGGAAGTCAGTCGGAGAGGGTGTGCAGTGGTATCCCACGGAGACACCACCGGTCTTGAGCTTGATGAGATCCTCAAGCTGTTCCATCATCATGTCCTTGGTACCAAGGCGCATGATGCTGTCGGTAAATAGGGGAACGAGCTCACGCAGCTCATCTGGCAGGTTCTCCAATGTGTTGATGGCCCGGAAGTAGGTCAAACCATTCGTCGGGGCCTCGTGCCACTGAATCTTGACTCCGTTTGCGTTCTCGTCTCGAACCACCACGGGCTCCTTGCTACGAGGGATATCCTTGACGTGAACGGTCGGCAGGCAGCTCAAGTCTTCCGTGTTGGTTTTGTTCTGCTCAACCAGAAGATCTTGCTCCTGCTTCTCAAAGTGCTTGCGGGCATTCTCCTCGCCACCCGCCTCCTTGATCGCCGCTTGGACTTTGCCCGCCAACCGCTCTTGCTCCTCCTTGGCCAGGTCCTCGCCATAAGTCGCCGAAGGGGCCATTGTGAATGTGAGGGCATTGTCATTGAGCAGATACTTGTCGATCAAACCCTCCAGGTAGTTGCCCTCGGCGAGCTTGGCCTGGAAAGCCGTGATGGTGTCGTTCCAAGCCAGGTTGTCAAAGGGATCCACGCCGTTGAACCACTTGGGCTTCAGGCGGTTGAGCATGGAGAATCCAAAGTTGGCAGTCTTATGCTTGAGCGCCAACTCCAGCTGGTGTAGCGAGCCGTCAATCTTGGTCTGCTCGAAGCCCTTGTCACGAGCATCCTGGAGAATTTGCTGGACCTTCTCCCCGAGCTTGGGCACATCGGCCTCCTGGACACCTGTGAGGCCGATAGAAAAAATTCCTCGCCTGGCAGAGCTGTCGTATCCAGCGTTGGGGCTCCAGTCAGCGCCCATACCAGCCTCGATCAGGCCGCGGTAAAGAGGAGAGCCATAGCCGTCCATGAGCAGGGTAGATAGAAGGGCAATGGAGAATGACTCGAGAACGTCACTAGTATCGCCCATCACCCATGATACCGAAGTCTTGAACTGGCGGTCGGAATCCACCAGAGGATCCAGGGGACCATACAGGGTCACGTCCTGAGGGCCGTCCAACTTGATGGGCTCACGGATCTCCTTGTCTCCCTGGATCTTCTCAAATGCTTGGAGCTGAGCGTCAACCTGTTGCAGGTGATCCACAAGAGGCATGTCACCATATGTAAACACCTTGGCGTTGCTAGGGTGGTAGTGCTCGGCATGGAACTTCTGCAGCTGCTCGTAAGTAAGATCAGTGATCTTCTGAGGGTCGCCACCCGAGTTGTTGATGTCAGGGAAGATATGATCGTGGAAGCGAATGTAGTAGAGGTATCCGGCATCCGACATTTGACCCTTCATCTCGTTGTAGACGACACCCTTAAACACCAACTTCTTGCTAGCTTCATCCTCGGCGAGCGGATTCTCTGGACCAATTCGCCAACCTTCCTGGGTGAAATCGGACTGCTTGAGGAGCGGGTGCAACGTAGCATCGAGGTACACGGACATGAGATTTTTGAAGTCCTGCGCGTTGGTTGTGGCGAAGGGGTAGAAGGTGTGATCCGAGGCCGTGAAAGCGTTCATGAAGTTTGACAACGTTCGCGGTAGCATCTTGAAGAAGGGGTCGCGGATAGGGTACCTGGATCTTGTCAGCCACTGCCGTTCGATACTTGCTAGCAAGGATTATGATGGCCATACTTGTTGCTACCACACAGCGTCGTATGCTCCAGGATATGCGGGACTCCCGTGTCGTCCGGAGGGTTCGTCTTGAAGCCGATCGAGAAAACATTGTTGCTGTCGTCGCGTGCAATGTGTAGGTAGTCGGCGCCAGTTTTGTCGTGTTGCAGATGCAAAGCCGTCAACTCAAGTTCCGGCACATGCTTGGATCGCACGAGGGTGAAGCCATGGAGCTTCTCGCCAGGCTTTGGGAACTGCGACAGCTCCGTCACGGCCTTGCGAGCGCTGGCCGCAGCGTTGCGAAGCATTGTGGCTAGGGGAGGAATTAAAAAGGAAATGAAGAAGAAAGAGACGAGATCTAATAATACATAAAACAATCAAGTAGTTAGCGTACAGATCCAGGCGAGATCCGACAACAAGGACGTTTCGTGTCGTCAAATAAAAGAGTCAGGATTGAGATTTCGCGATGCAGGTCGTCGGCACAATGACGCCGGAACGTTTCGCCCCGAGTCGAGGTACGTACCCCGGCCCTACAGCCCCGGTCGGTCCTTCCCAGTCCAGTCCCCTCCCCAGCGCCAGGGCAGCCTGAATCTGAGCCCGCCTACCCGCCCACGTCAGTCTCCCAGGGTGCGTAATGGCTGGTGGCCACTGGGTGGCTCGCCCGGCCATTAGTGGGCGCCATTTCAGTGGGTGACCACTAAACGTCCCCTATGTGATTAGTCATGCTCCCGCAAAACCCATCCATGCCTCCATCCCAAGACTCCATGAGCCCTCTATCTCGACCCCAGCTGAGCGACTGTTTTTGTCCATGACCAACAAGCCGTGGTGGCTTTTCTTGCTGTGCGCCTCGAGTCTTGCCAGTCACGTTGCACTGTCGCCGTTTCCCAGCGTCGGAGGCCATTGCCGTTAATTATCACAAACTCAAACCCAGTCGAGGTGCGAAAACATTGAACCCCCCCAGCCTTGAATGTGCCGCTCTGCATTACAAAGTGGGCAATTCTCTGCGTGAACTCGACTAACAGCCTTGTCCCGCTCTCTAGCCGACGTTACTTTCTTGCAATCGGCTACATAACAATAGCCACCTCATCATCAATAGCCTCTCTGATCCCAGTGACTCGAGTACTTCGATCCATCTCTTCCGCGACGACACCGGCCCTATTCATCCCGCCTCGATGCTATCGGGCCTTGTAACTGCCCCCGTGACCCCCGCCCAACCGCCCGCCGTCTACTGCCTGAACCTCGATCGTTGCCGAACCGGTGATGCCTGCCAGTCAGCTGGATGCTCCTCTGGCCAACGGGTACGACGGCCACGTCCATCCGCCAGCAACGTCAGCCAAAAAGGCCAAGAGCAAGAAAGCCATGGATTCAGAGGCCACGCGAAACGAGGCCACGCGCCTTCTCCACGCGCGCATCTCCCAGCTGGAGCAAGATGCCGCTGGGGAGAAGGATCAAGAGCTGGAAATCGGTGCGTCTCGCCCCTATCGTTAAAGTGGCAATGCAATGTTCTACCGGTCGCTGCCGTGGCGCCTGCAGACAACGAGGCCAAAATCGGAATGCTGATACGTTGGGGATGCAGAGCGCGAAGTCAAAAGGGCGAACCGAGACCTTCTGCAGCAGGTTTCCAAAATGGACAACATGCAAAAGATTGAGCATCTCACCAAGCGGTCCAGTGAACTGCTGGCTGACATGCGACGACTCGAGCGTGAGAATCAAAAGAACAAACGACGAGGCGACAACCTGCAAAAGGAACGAGATACAGGCCGAACCGAGCTCAGCAAGACTGTTGGACTGAAGGAGAAGCTTGAAAAGCTGTGCCGCGAACTCCAGCGGGACAACAACAGGATGAAGGTCGGTCGCGTTTGCCACGACGCTGGGATATAGGGCTCAATACTGACGGAATGAACGACATCAGACCGAAAACAAGGAACTTCAAACAACCCAGAAGCGGAACAATACTCACTGGGACGAGAAGTACGCCACTCTGTTGTCGAAACTCGAGGGATACCAGGAAGAGAAGGATACTCCGAAGAAGCAGGTCGTGGACATGGAGGTTGACGAACTGTAAGACCTGGCGCAGTTTGGGCGAGTTGACCTACTAACACGAGATTCAGCTTCCGAGTGCGCTTCAAGTCCTTCATCGAGCAATACGAATTACGCGAGCTACATTTCCACTCACTCATGCGCACCAAAGAGCTCGAAGTCCAATATCACATGGCTCGGTACGAGAGAGAAAAGAAGAACGCTGAAGGCGAATCAGCCAAGGCCCGCCACCTCCAAGCCCAAGTGCAAGCCTTCACCAAGACGGAGACGGAGCTCAGGAATCAACTCAACGTCTACGTGGATAAGTTTAAGCAGGTGAGGGGATTCGGCAGTAGCAGCGCGCATGTTGACTAATGGCACAGCAGGTTGAGGACACCCTGAACAATAGCAACGACTTGTTCTTGTCGTTCCGCAAGGAGATGGAGGACATGTCCAAGAAGGGCAAGCGGTTAGAGAAGGAGAATGAGGCTCTGAAGCGCCAAAAGGAGGCGACAGCAGCCAACATCATCCGCATGGCCGAGGAGCGCCAGGAATGGAAGAAGAAGACAGAGTTGGCCGAGAAGAAGTCGGAGAAGCTCATGAGTATCATCCAACAGATGCAACAGCAAGGACGCAAGGTACCGCCTGGCATGGCCAACACGGTCGAGAGCTGTTACTCGGACAGCCACGGAGGCAACGAAGGGGATGAGAGCGACTACTCTGACGAAGAGGGCGAGGAGGAAGAACTTAGCGAGTTCGACGATGATACAGAGGAGGAACCGCAAAGCAATGAGCAGGGAACCCCGGTGCCGTTTGGCCCCGAGCGCCCCCCCCAGCCAGCTCCTGCGGCCGCTACCAACGGACACTAGGAGGCCACTGGAAGCGGGAGCCCAAGCCGTAGCCATAAGCTCGGGGATGAGAGGGATGCCGGCTCATCAGAGCCCGGATCTTGAGCCATCAAAAGCCGGCGATGTCGTCGGCTTCCCCCCCCGAGAGATTGCTCCCACATGACGCGGAAGAGATTGGCGGTCCATCAGTGGACTTGGTCAATATCACCGCGGAGTAAGGAGCTATTGGGTTTACACTCGTTGGCTAGCTGGTTGGGTTACTGCTAGAGGTGCTTGTTTTTGTTGCGTTGCTGTTGTGTGTAAGATGTATTGTCGTAGCTTCCAGCAGTGTTGAACCATCATCGCCCTCTTTGATTTGGTTAAATGGCTGTATTGCCTGGTCTGAGGCGTGTGTCGCCCGTGTTGTGAGGCATGATTGTGGTGAAGCTGATTATGCAATGGACACTTGATAGACGGTGCTCTTGGGCGTAGAGGATCAGACGAGATTGATTGACGGCAGGCCAATTACTTACAAATACTAACCAAGCAGAAACGAGGCCTCCCTGTGTGATTAAAGTCGTCATTTATCTGGTGCCTTGACGTGTGAAAGGACGCGACATCGGCACATCGGGGAATATCAGCCCCGATGACACGGCGCGTTTAGGCCACCTCATCCATCCCACTTCTGATTAAGCCGCCCGCGCAGCGTAGCGCATCCAGCTCGTATAGCCTCGCTCTTACAACCACACACAGTCCCAGGGTTTACGTGTTTCATCGACAACACCGCAACCATGGACTTTCTTCAGGTGCGTCCAGGCTCCCGATGCTCTATTCCTTGTCAATTCGCGCTCCTATTCATCCAACTGCGTCATGGCCTCTGCTAACTTGTACAGCGCCTCGCGCGCTTCCTCGACCGCCCGCTCTTCCCGTGGAAGAAGCTCATCATGGGCTTCTCGGTTGGCCAGTACCTCTTCGAAAGCTTCCTCACCCTCCGCCAGTACCGCGTCCTCCAGAACACCAAGCCCCCCGTCGTCCTCTCCAAGGAGGTCTCCCAGGAAGTCTTTGACAAGTCCCAGGCCTACGGCCGCGCCAAGGCAAAGTTTGAAATCGTAAACGGTCTATACTCGCAGCTCCAGAACCTCGCCTTTATGCACTTTGACGTCCTCCCCAAGCTCTGGTCCTGGACTGGTGATTTGCTCCTCAAGTTTGCGCCCGCGAGGTTCACGGGCGAGATTAGCCACACCATCGTCTTCGTCTTGACTTTTGCCGCCATTAGCCAGATCCTTCGACTCCCCGCCTCCATCTACCAGACGTTCGTCCTCGAGGAGAAATTCGGCTTCAACAAGCAGACGCCCAAGCTCTTCGTCACCGACCTCGTCAAGACGCAGCTCCTGACCTTTGTCCTCGCGCCCCCCTTCCTCGCCGGCTTCCTCAAGATCATCCAAAAGACTGGCAACCAGTTCTTCTACTACCTCTGGCTCTTCGTCATTGCCCTCCAGGTCTTCATGATCACCATCTACCCGGTCGCCATCCTGCCCCTGTTCAACAAGCTGTCGCCCCTCGAGGACGGCGAGCTCAAGACAAAGGTCGAGTCTCTTGCCGCCAGCCTCAAGTTCCCCCTGCACGAGCTCTACGTCATCGACGGCAGCAAGCGCAGCGCCCACTCCAACGCCTATTTCTTTGGTCTCCCCTGGAAGAAGCACATTGTCATCTACGATACTCTGATTGAGAAGAGCGAGCCTCAGGAGGTTGTTGCTGTTCTTGCGCACGAGCTTGGTCACTGGAAGCTTGGTCACACGACCAGCCTGTTTGGTATCTCCCAGGTAAGTAACACGTCCTCGTCATGCTATATCAAGACTAACACTGCTACCAGGCTCACTCTTTCTATATCTTCCTTCTCTTCTCCGTCTTCATCAACAACCACTCCCTGTACTCGGACTTTGGCTTCCTCACCCAGCACCCCATCATCATCGGCTTCATCCTCTTCTCGGACGCCCTCGCCCCCATGGACCTGGTCATCACCCTGCTCATGCACATCGTCAGCCGCAAGTTCGAGTTCCAGGCCGACGCCTTCGCCAAGCAGCTCGGCTACCCCGAGGAGCTCGCCCGCTCCCTGCTCAAGCTCCAGATCCAGAACCTCAGCACCATGGACGCCGACTGGATGTACGCCAGCTACCACTTCTCACACCCTCACCTGTCGGAGCGTCTCAAGGCTCTTGGCTGGAAGGGTTCCGAGGGCGTCACCGAGGGTGTCCCCGACAAGGCTGCCGAGGCCTCGGAAAAGGAGGGCGTTGTCAAGGCCAGTGGCCGAGATGAGCTGTAGATTCCTAGGAAATAGAATAGGCGTATGTTTTATAGAAAGAGAGGGTGTGTTTTTCGTTAAAATCTACACTGCAATTCCGCAGATGAGATGCAGGGATAAACAGGAAAAGGGGCCGAGATGAGAGCTGATCCATAGGGAACCGGCCATCCCTAGAGGTATAGATTCAGACTCGTGTACAATACAAGAACCAAGTGTGTTTCTTTGCGCCACGTTTGAGTCTATGGCATTGCTACCAAAGTGTTCTTGGTAAATCCTAAGCGACTGTATCCGAGTGAATCTACCTGAGGCCATCCATCTACCTTCCCATCTAAGAATCACGTCTATTCATCGTCCGACTCGAACGAGTCATAAGATCCCTCCGAGCCAGCCAGCTCATCCTCCTCCTCGGACGACTCTTCCTCCTCGCCATCCTCGGGCTTCAGACCGTAGTCGTCGTGGAAGTAGCTGAGTTCATGAGTCTGGACCTTGTAACCCATGCCCTTGAAGGCCATCTCCATGCCCTGTTTCAAGTTAGTGTGAGGGATAACAACACATAGATGGGCGAAACGTACCTCTTGCATGATCTTGGCAGCTGTAACAACAATGTTGCTCTTGCCAGGCTCGAAGCAGGGCAAGATTGTCTCACGCATAGCAGCCTTGATTTCATCAACCGTCACAGCGCGCACGCGGCGAAGCACCTCCTTATCCCAATCCTTGGGCAAACCGCGCACGACCCCCTGTACAAAGTTCTGCTGGGCAGCGCTGGGCATGGTGGACTGCTCATCGGCGAACATAACGACGATCTGGCTGATGGTGCCCTCGAGCAAGTGGTGATCAATCTCGACCTCGCCGTCGGCAATCTTGCGGACAGCCTCGAGCGAGGCGCTGATGGCCTTGTAGGCGTCAGGAGAGCGGTACACAAAGTACGAGATGAGACCCGAGTTGACATCCCGCGAGAAGTAAGAGCCATAAGCGTAACCGGCACCACGGACAGCGTTCCAGAGGGGTCCCTCAGGAGCCTCGAGGTAGCCAATGGCCACCATGATAGCTGCGAGACGGGGGTCGGTGAGTGACTCCAAGCCCTTGGCTGTCGAAACGGAATAGGAGGTTTCGAGAGTCCCCATGGGAACGATAACAGCACCCACGGATCCAGGGTTGCGGCCTTCGGCGCTGCGTAGGCTCACAGGCTTGGGGATGGGAATCATTTCCTCTGTGGCTGTCAAGGACTTGGAGAGTGTGTCCCAAGTAGACAGGGGGTTGGGAAGCGTGGCCAGGTTAGCTGTGACGAGGAAACGGAGATTGTTGAAGGTAAAGAGGGAGTCTCGGACTGTGTTGAACCAGCCGACAACCTTCTCAGGCTCCTTCTCGAGGAGCTTCTTGAGTCGCTTCAGGTACACAGCTCGGACAAGAACGCGCTGTGACACGGCCAGAGTCGTCTTCTCCGAATGGAAGGACGCGCTGACTTCGTTAGCCATAGACTTGCCATCACGCTTAGACTCAGGCACGTCACCCAGAGTCTTGGTGACAGCAGCACTGAGACGTTGAGGGTCGAAGATGGTGTCGAACATCATGGTACGAATCCACTCGGCGGCGGCAGCGTACTTCTCTGGCTCGACCTGGAACTGGATCATGATGCCATCAGGGTCGCTGAGATAGCGTGCAGAGCTGAGAGAGTAACTGATAGTGTCTCGCTCAAGCTCCATGACGACTTGCTCATAGTCGACTCGCTTTCCATCCCGTGTAATATGCGTGTTGAAGAGGGTGTCGCTGAAGATGGGCATCAGGGGCTTCAACTCGTTGGGAATCTGAGAAGAACCAATGTGCACGGTGATGTGAACAAAGTTGGTAGGAACATCCTCAAACTGGATGAAGAGAGGAAGGTTACCCTGAGGTGTCCCATCGATGAGCTTTTGTGCAGGACCTGTTCCCAGTCCAATGGCACGGGCACGTCCGGCGCGGGCAGTGTCAGACTCGATGAAGTGGATAGACTCGGTGCCAGGGACACTCCAACGGTCAATGACTTCGGCAGGGATGGGCTCGTCGTTCTTCTTCTTGGCGTCCTCAAGACGCTTGGCGAGCTTGGCCAGACCTTCGGTGCCTAGCTCTTCCTTGCGCTTTGCAATCCTCTCTTCCTCATCCTTCTTCATTTTGAGAGCCAGCTCCGCAGACGGCTTGCCCAAGATAGAGATGTGAGGGGCATCAGCTATCCACTTGCTGATGAAATCTCGCCACTCCTGATCCGTCCACTTCTCAAGAGTATCGTACTCGCTGAGGTTCTGGAGGTCCTTGAGCGTAGATCCATCCCGCTTGCCAAAGAGGTAGTCCGTGATGATGTTGGTGGCGTAGAAGGACTCGGATGTCTCAGCATGATACTTGACTTGACGCTTCTCGCGGCGGATACACTCTCTCATGTAGTCCATGTCAAGGGGTTTCGAGACAACCTCCTTGAGAACCTCAAACAGTCGCTTCTCGACAAACTCGAGCTTCTCGGTGGCAACGCCGGTGGGCTGGAGCCAAATGATCGAGTTGGGGCGTGGGTCCAGCCAGTACGAAACGGAACTGGCAAGCTCCTCACGCTCAACAAGGATGTTTTCAAGGATAGAGACAGAAGAACCACAGAAGTAGGTGAGGAGGACCTCGAGAGCAGACGAGGTGATGAGATCAATGCAATTAGGGCCGAAGAAGCCGACCAGGATCTCACCAACGCTCTCATCTTCCTCTGGGAACTCAGCGGTGACAATCTGTGACTCGTTAATCTTGGGAGGTTGAGCGGAGTCAATCCAGGGCCTATTATCAACATTTAGCCAGATGGCCCCTCACATTAGCCAAGAGACAACGTACCGCTTGAATGGGGTGTCGAGAGAGGGAATATCATCCTTGATAGACTCCTCAAACTCATCAAGAATCTGGAGCATGTTGTCCTGATCCACCTCTCCAACAATGGCCAGGCAAAGGTTTCGAGGCTGGTACATGTCCCGGTGGAACTGTCGAATACGTTCAGGGGTGAGGACGCGAAGAGCGTCTGTCATACCACCAGTCTCGTAGCGGAAGCCGACGTCCTCCGGGTAGAGGAGACGACGAGCCTTGAGATCCATGATCTCGGAGCTTCGAAACTGTACAGCCTGCATCTCGGAGTAGACAACACCAGCATCATTGCCCTCTCCGTCAATGTGCCAAACCTCAGTCACGATGCCCTCATCCGTGATGGTAGGCAAAATGACATGTTCAAGATACACAGGAAGGATCTGGGCAAAACCATCCCAGCCGGCCGTCTCGAGGGTGTAAGCTGTGTGATCAGTAGCCGTCCAGGCATTGGTGCTAGAGTAGGCTCGAGAAGAGAGCTTGTCGAGAAGACCCTTGTACTGGTAGTTTTTGGAGCCCATAAAGATGAGATGCTCAAGGGTGTGAGGGGCTCCCGAATCATCAAAGATCTCGGTGGCTAGGGTGAAGTAGCCGTTGATCTTGGGACCCTTGCGGTCTGCGACAACGACCTGCATGCCGCTGCGCTCAGAGACATACTGGGTGATTGTGCAAGGAGCATAGTCTGTCTTGAAGCTCTGAATCTTGCGGAAATGCGACTTGGACGTTTCCGCCGGCATTTTGAGGTGTTTGAGGCCCGGAAGGCTCCAGAGAGAACTGTCGACGTTAGTGAGATGTCCAATGCTAGGAAGATGGAACGCAGGTGAAGGTGGTATAAATAATAGTAAAACAAATTTTGAAGAGTGTATGACAAAGGAGATACTTCAAATCAGTTCTCAGTAAGTCACTGAGAGGGCATTCAGGTGAGGCTGAATCACGGGCGAGCCAAGCCCAGGCAGAATGCTCACAACTCAGAAGCAAAACCAAGAAGACAACTAACTCGAGGCTGGGGATCCCAAGCGACTTCAATACGGGACCATTGTTCGAAACAGTAAAATAGGCCAATACACTGAGCAGGGCGACTACCGCCGCAACAGCGTATTGTGAATTTGCATGTTTGGGTGACATCACCACTGAGTTGTGCAGGGTTTCTTTCTGTTCTCAGTTCTCAGATAGAGTTGCAGAAGCAGTGAATGAGCAGCTATCCACAGCTATTCACAGCCTCACTGCAAGAACCCCTTGAGACAAAAGCAAAAGAGACGATGTTGGGATCGGGGAGCAGGGCGGTTGAGTTGACGTATATGTCCTCTCTCGGCATTGCACAAAGCTGGTTACACAGCGAGGACGGGGAAAAAAGACCCCGCTATCACAGCAATTGGCAAGAGAAAAGAGACCAACGTAAGGCAGATCAGGCAGCAGAAATGGAGAAGAAGAAGAAAAAAACATAGGACACGATGCAGTCAGCAAGGACAAGAAAAAATAAACAGCCTCACTCACCTGTGGTCGAGATTGTGGGCGTGCACAACGGGTTGCCTGCGAGTGAGAGGGAAGACGAGAAAGGAGGGGTCCAATCAGTGAGAATGCACCTGAAGGAAAATTTACCCCGCTATCGACGATACAAGGCAGGCAGGCACAGGCACCGACAACACTCCCATCCCCAGATGTCACTCAGGGGAGCAGATGGTAGAAGAAGAAGAGGGGAATCGGGATGGGCAGATTTTTCACTGTTTATAGCAAGATTATATTATTCTCTCCCTGCAGCGCATCACTGGCAAACACGCAGAGTGCCGCCTACCTATCATAAGCATCTTCCCAGCTCCAGTGGGCAGGCACGGCCTTCTTTGATCCGTTCCTTCCCATTCAACCTGTGTGCAATGAACAATCAAAAGAGTGGGCACCTTCCCACCCCGCCGCCAAGACAAGGAACAATGCTTATGGCGCTGACCTGTGTGCTGATTGGCTGCACAACCGCTAAGCGCACTGGCCACGCCATCAGCCACGGCTGAGCTTCCAGTGGAGGCAGGAGCTCCCCCATGACGCCGATGTGAAGTTGCCAGCTTGTGGCTGACCGATGCATCTTGACGGGTACAAGCACCAACATCTCATGACGAGGTTTTTGACGAACAACCAAGACTCCTAGACGATCGGCGACCTTTCTTTTAATCTCTGTTCAAGTTCAGGTGCCTCAATGTCGGGCGAGATATGATGCGACTCCAAAAACAACGAATCTAGACATCGACATCATCATACATTTGATCTACAGCCCACGACGCTTCACCGAGGAACTTCTTTGCGACGGCACACCGCGTCCACCATAGCTCCCCAGCTCTGTAAAAATGGCTGCAGAAACCGAATCACCGTCGCAGCAACTTAGCGACGCCCTCGTCTCTTTCTCCCTCGACGGCCGCTTCCCTGACGACGTTTCCCTTCTCCCTCCCGTCTCCGAAACCGACCTACAACCAGCAATCCAAGCCCTAGCCAAGGCCAAGCAAGAGCTAGAGGTAATTTGACTCTACTTCAAACAGAAGGGTTGTTACATCAGCAGCACAAATGCTCACGACGTTCACAGACAGAACTACATACAATAAATGAGGAGACCAAGGAAGACGTCAGTTCCTGGGTCCGGAACGCAAAGACCCTGCAAGAGGACATCATTCGGTCAAAGACTATGGCCAACGACATTGTGCGACAATCCGAGGCCCCACAAGTGACTGGAGAGGCCATCAAGGAGGCTGAGGAAAAGGCCGAGTTCCTGAACCGAGAAGTTCAGTACAGTCACCAGCTCCACGGTGTACTACGAGGCATCCAGTATGTTAATGAACTACTGAGCGAGGTGGAGGCGGCCAAAAATGAGCGGCGTATTCTGGACTCGCTGCGGTTGCTAGAGAGTACGTTGTTGCTTTACATGGTTCACAGTATTGTCCCACTAATCATCCCGCTTAGAATCATGGGAAGCACTCGACCAGGTCGGTGTCAGCAAGGCTTGCAGAGTCATGAAGCTGCTGAATCTCCGAAGTTTTGAGCTCAAGTCATCTGTTCACGAGGTATTCGATCATGTTTGGAAGACCCTAGTTCATGTCGACATAGAATCTCGTCAAATCGCCGTTTATGAAAGCGTCGAGGGTAAGTCTTTCCCTTGCAACATCGTTGCCATCGCTGACAATATTTAGGTGAGCAGATGAATCTCACCGACTCCGTAATAGGCCTCATGGCTTACAAGGAGGTTGATGAGCGCATGGAGCAGCTCTGGCGCAACGTGGACGCCGCTATCGTATCTCCCCGAATGGATACGAGAATCAGTGCCCTTCCGGGCATACAGGTAGAAGGCGAGATTCTGAAGCTTTCGGGCGATGCCTCACGCTCAGTTGAAGCCCTACTCACTGACTTGGAAACTGTCTTTACCTTTCTCTCCCAGAAACTTCCCTCTGACCTTCTCCCATCACTCGGCAACTTCATGATGGCCGATGTAATCCCCAAGCTTATTGGCGAGTGGCTCGATGCAGCTGTGCCCTCATCATTGGCGGAGATGGATAGGTTTCAGGCCATGATCAAACGGGCACGAGGGTTCTGCGAAACTCTCACCAGCAACGGATACACGGGATTCACAGATTTGCAGAGCTGGGTTGAAAATGCGCCATCAATATGGCTTGGAAAATGCCGGGAGACGACTCTGGACTCTGTCAGATCCAAATTACTCAATGGAATTGGCGAAGCCAGGCAAGTGGAAAAGGTCGAGAAGCAGATGGTCTCCATCGCAGAGGGCAAAGAGATCACAAAGGCCCCTGGAACTGCGGCGACTGGCGAAGCCAACGATTGGGGCGCAGACTGGGGTGGTGCTTGGGATAACGACAAGGACCAAGATGAAAGCCAGTCCAGGCCCAAGTCCAAGGGTCAAGACTCTGTCAAGGTCGAGGAGGACGATGGTGCCGACGCTTGGGGCTGGGACGACGAGGACACGGTGACTGCTGAGCCTCAAACCAAGAAGGCCCAGAAGGAAGATGAAGATGAAGATGACAGTGCTGCAGCCTGGGGCTGGGGAGACGACGATGCGACTCAAGAACCTCAAGTTGAGCCAGCAGTCCAGGGCAAGGCCCCTAATCCTCACGACGAGACCCGTGAGCTCGTGCTTCGAGAGACATACAACATCTCATCTATGCCCGAGCCAGTTCTCGAGCTCATCTATTCGATTCTCGAGGACGGTGCTGCTTTAACAAGGGACGACATCGAATACGCCCCTGTTGCAGCCACTGCACCAGGTTTGTTCGGTTTGCCAACGTTTGCTCTGGCTCTCTTCAGGGCCATTTCGCCTTATTACTACTCGTTTAGCGACGGTGGCAACATGTGAGTGCTCCCTGAAGCTGGTTGAAATGGTATATCCTGACTTGAAGCAGGTTCCTCTACAACGATGCCATGTATCTGGCTGAAAAACTCTCCGAGTTTGCTGAAGGATGGAAGAAGCGGGAAGACCTTACCCCCAGGGCGCGAAACATGCTCCGTCTTGACAACGATATCAAGAGTCTACAGAGCTTTGCCAACCGCAGCTACGCCAACGAGATGAACATTCAGAAGACAGTACTGCGTGATCTTCTCGGCGGGTCTTCGAGCCTGATGCAGCAGGACGAGATGGAAGCGTGCATCGAGGCGGGCACGGCTCGCATCCGCACCATGGCTGTCGTTTGGAAGCCTGTTCTCGCCCGTTCAGTCTTGACCCAGGCTCTTGGGTCACTTGTCGAAGCCCTCGCTACAAAGCTCATCACGGATGTTCTTGAGATGCCTTCGATCGGCCAGGATGAGGCATACAACATTGCCAAGCTCATCGCTACAGCCACGGAGCTCGACGATCTTTTCCTACCAAGCAGCCTAGCAGGTACGAGTAGCGACAATGCGGAAGACGAGGTGCCCCAGACAGCGCAGTTTGCGCCCAGCTGGCTCCGACTCAAGTACCTCAGCGAGGTCCTCCAGAGCAACCTCAACGAGGTGCGCTACCTGTGGTTCGATAGCGAGCTGAGCCTGTACTTTTCCGCCTCGGAGGTGGTCGACCTCATCGAGGCCAGCTTCGAGGCGAACCCTAGGACGAGGGAGACGATCCGGGAGATTCAGTCGAAACCAGCGCCGGCGGCTGGACGATGATGAGTCCAGAAGTCGGGATGCCATGTTTGGGTTCTATGGAGACTAGATAGGGATGTACTATTATCCTAGGTGATGATAATGTCGATAATTGCTCGAGAACTCTGAGTGTTTCTCTATCTTGTCATATTCTGATTCAAGAAGTGGTGATCGATGGTGCCGTACATCTTTACCCCTGATTTTACTCCTTAGAAGCCGAGTGATGAACATGGATTGAATTAAACATCAACGCCAACACGAACATCCTCTTGTCTTGGCAGAACCATTACACGAGCTATTCAAACTAATTAAACCATCACTTGCCCTTTTATCTATATTCAGAGCTGAACTAGCTTGCAATGTTGTAGTGGTTTGGAAAACAACCGAGTGCAGCGAGCTACCCTATACCAGTCCATCTTGAGATGCCATCACCAATTTTGACACCATTCCATGGCATATCCTCACACAGTATGTAGAACACTCATCCGCGGGTAGTCACAAGGAGTGAAAAGTGTTACAAGTAATCAGATGCTCATCAAACCACAAGACAAAGCTCGTCATCGTGATTCTCGACGCGTATCGAAACAAGTCGTCTAAGCATACGCATCATGAGGGTGCTTTACACAAGAGCAACAGTAATCGAACAACGCAGTCCGAGTACCAAAGAGTCAAACAAAGAGACAGGGCGTGTGCATGGAAGCAAACCGAGCATCTCCGGTCACTCCTACTTCTCGTCCAAGTTCACATCCAATAACATGCCTCGACGTCACGGCGTGCCTCATCACTATCACGGTGTGGCCTCATATGGCGGCATGCCTCACTATTCGAGATACACCGCAACAAACAATGACGGTCACCTCACTTATCACTGGTTGCACAAGACTCTGGCATCATTCGAGTCATGATGCCACGCGCGGGCTCACCGGCTCACCCGAGAGCGGAAGCTCACAGCAAGGCAATCTCTGCGTCCCCCGAAATGAGGCAATAAGAGACTTAGGTTGGGGGGAGTTAGAAATAGGAAGTAAACTCTGCCGTAATACAAAGGCCCCAAGACTAGTCGAGGAGGACACGGGAAGCTGCCGACGGGCGAGATTTCCTCGTCTGGGCACCGACATGATCGAGGATGGCCAAATGCCCGTCTCCGGGACACGCGATCAAGTCTTGTCTGTGAGAGGGTATCGCTCGTCTCGTCGCTCTGGTATGACATAGACAGACTGCTATGCCATGACTATGCGCCGAGACAGCTCCAATCCGCGAATCCACCGCCCCGTGGTGATGAGCCAAGCCGGCACGGCAGGCTTGGTCACAGTCATTCACGCCCAGGCACAACAGCTGTAAGATGAGCCCGTCCGAGAAGGAGGCAGCCGGAGAAGGGGGCAAGCCAAACGGCGGCATGTTGCGGCCTCGGCGACGCCATAAACAGACACCACGGCAGTAGCACACGGCTAGTCGCAGGGACGGACGATTGCGCGTGCTGGCGAGGGAATGCGATGCCAACACGTATTCCCATACATCATGATGGCGCTGCGATAACTGCGCCCAAAGTCGCTGTGTCGGTTGAAATCTGGATGCTCCAGTGTCGCGTGAGCAGCATCGATCCATGTTAATCGACGACAACAACAAGCGTGCCCCATGGGCTTAGCCGATACTCGTTGATGCCGGCATTGCTTTTTGCTTTGTCTGCCGGCATGAAACGTAGCACAGCCCAGCCCGGACTCTCTGGCCATGAATAGTATATCCGTTGCACAGCTCACAGCTTCGAGGTCCACCGCCAGCAACAACGAGGCCCTCCTGGCACGGCTCCGTATTCCGCTGACCGGGTCGCTTGAGCATCGACAACGAAAAGAAAAGTGGAAGAAAGGTCCGACAAGACAGCAAAAACACCAGCAGCCGCAGCCGCAGCAGGCGCCTTGGTGCGCCGAGACCGCCGGCTGGCCCACGTAGCATTGTCTGGATCTCTTCCAGCCCCAGCCTCTCCCCTGGGAACCCAACTCTGCTCTGCGGACACCGATCTAGGGGATCCGGCGCAGGGTTCCGCCCCGTCAGGGCTCGAGTCGAACCCACAAAGAGAAGCAGAACAGTGGTTGCTGGCAGAGCGCTGGCAGCTCCGTGCTGCACCCCTGAGAGACCCCTTCCATCTCCCTCAAAAACACCGTTGGCCGTGTCTCAGACAAGCGTGCGTCTGCTGGCGGGGCCTGAGCTCCATGCTCGTGCCCCCCCATGTGCCACTTACCACTGCCATCCATCTTGTCCGATCCGGCCTCCTTCTCGAAACCTCCGGGGACGCCACCCGGGTCAATGCTCCGAGTGACGTCCGCGCTTCTCTCCCGGGCCCCCCGTTCGAGCCCGGGATATCCATGGAACCCACTCGGACCCAATTCTTGTCCTGTCCCGTTCCTTTGTTATTTCCTCCTCACTTGTCCTTCCTTCTCTTACAACTCTTCATTTATCGCCCCCAATGCAATCCATCGTCATCCCAGCATTGCCACCTCCTACGCCCCGACCAAAATAAACACGCCCCCCTAACTGCTGTCATCCAACATGGTCCACCCCCGCACCTACGACCAGTTTCTCGGAACCGACTCTTTTTTTTCTTTGCTGTTTCACACCCGAGTCCTGTAGGAGAATCCTTTCCCAGGGCAAAGCTCCCATGTTTCAACACCTCCCAGCTTCTGACTGGCCTCACCGGTGAAACGTGACCGGACGAATATGCGAGTAATGGCGTGATGCTCAGTGAGGCTGGTGCGAAATTAATTCAATGCGAGGTCCTTACTGGCTTCCCCCAGACAGAGCTTTCTGTCTAGCTGTTGCAGGCAGGGGCTGTGAGTCGGGTCGCTCTCCTTGGTGAGCCAAGGTCTGACTCAAGGTCTGTCTGCCTCTCTGCAGCCCCCTCGGCGAGTCTCGCCTCTGCCTCGCCTCTGCCTCGCCCGCCCGCCCGCGTTTGTTGTCGTGAAACAGGCGCCACACTGAGCCCGGGAGAAACGCGGTCTGACGTCCAACTAGTCCGACTAGATGAACATCGGATCGCATTGACAGTTGACGTGGCACATCCATGGCCTTTCGCAGCAGAGCCCAGGTACAGAGTGTGGTGAGCTGAGCAACCAAGTACTGCTACGCCCGCGATACATGACGCTACCAGAGAGTCATTTTCTTTTTTGGCGAAATGACATTGTGTGCCATATACCAACCATCACGAGACGTCACGGCTGATACCGGCGTCGAGTGCTGCCAGACCATGTCGGTGACAACTCACCTGCATCCAGCGTCCCGTCGGAACACATCCAGTCCAGTCTCTTCTCAGCTGATAGATGCTGATCTTGATCTTGTCTCTTTCCTCGCGGCAATTTGCCGACAAGGCGGGAACTGCAACCGCCAGAGTAGGCATCCAAATGTATGGTGATGGATGTATGGCATGCCCGCTGCACTGCACATCGGATCATGCTCGTTCGCCGGTATTGAGTGCATTGCCGGCTCCAACAGCAACCAATATCCCACCCTTGTCTCCTAAACTCCCTCTTTAGTCAGCCGAGGTTACTGCTCAGGTTTCACCCAGACGACACAGACACAGCAGGAGGCCATTCCCAACACCGGCTATGCGTGTGTGGGTTGATGACGAGAGGGCTGCGTCGGAGTCGGACTCGCCATCGCCGCTTCTCCTCCGTTGCTCTCTGTTCTGTCAATTGTCATCTGCATCATTGACCTGGTGGTCGAGACAAGATCGGTGAGGGAAATAACATGTGCTTGGCCCTCGAAAGCCATGTGAGCTGCTGCTGGCTTGCCGCAGCTATCCGTGAGGCTGGATGGAGATCACCCACACCTCCATTTCCCATACGCTACCATGGGTAT